>JAJJMB010016078.1:5802299-5813625 GCA_023531105.1 Papaver atlanticum
ATCCAATCTGATATTTGACATCTCAAACCTCACCTGGACGGGAACATTGGGTATGTATATGGTAATCCTGTAAGCATAGTTCCATAATAGTTGGCAGAATACACAGAGGAACCATCCAATCTGATATTTGACATCTCAACTTCACCTGGAAGAGAACACTGGGTCTGTATATGGTAATCTTGCAAACTTAGTATGCCTTGTTTTGTTTCCGATTACGTGTTTGACCACAATTTTGACCAACTTGACCACAATTTTGACCAACTTTACCTCGATCCGGATGCCTTTAACCTAGATATTTTGATAGAAAAGCAAATCTCTCCTCTATTATTGTACTATTCTCTCTTGTCCGAAAAAGTTAGGTTTCAATTTTTGGTCTCAAATTTCATTCCCTCTCAAATCCCCACTCTGATACATCTTTTAGATTTCAATTCCCTCTCGAATTTGAGAAACCTTTTCTTATTCCCTCTCAAATTTCATTTCCCCCCTTCTCAAATTTTCAGAATGATTTCAAATCTAATCCTTCTCTATAAACAAAGGGAGATGAAGATCCTAATTTATTTCCCTTCATTCTCACCATCCTCCTTCGTGATTATCACTTATACCCCTTTCTTCTTCCGTACCTCTTACCTCGCGTACATCTATGTACCTCATTCATTCTCTAGAGGTAATCTATGTAACTTTTACTTTTGAATATTTATTTCAAATTAGGGTTTCTTTTTTGTTGGTTGGTATCTCCTTCATAGATTTACTTGTGTGTTGTTATTTACTGCTTTGGAATTCTTGGTATTTGGTTGTTATCTCTTTCCATAGATTACAACCAAACTCAGGGTTTCTACATGGTTACGAAGTTTTTCTTCATAGGTTGTTCTTATTACTTTAAAATTATACCTTTGTTGGTTGTAATCTTCTTCCATAGATTTCAACAAAAATTTGGGGTTTTGTATGTTAGTTCACTGCTAGGTTTGCTCTCATTTTAGTTCAAATGCCTAATATGTTGTTTGTTGTTTGGTTTGTTTGGTATGAAGATGTTGTCAAGTCAGGATTCTCACTCTTCAGATCATGTTGTGTCTACCAATGAAACTGGTTCTGCATCTGATATTCGTAGTACTTCATCTCAAGGTGGTTATGAAAATGGTCCTCTATCTCATGAAGCTTCTCTATCTCATGATGAAACTCAATCTGATTCCGACTTGGAGGAGACACAACTTCCACCCAGACTCTTGGTGGAAATAGATGAATATGGAAGACCATTTGGCGAATATGCATCAAAGTTTGCAACTCGTGCAGGGGAACTCATTCGAGTTCACTATCCAATTGACTACAAAGACTGGAGCCTCATTCTTGCAGCCTTCAAGGACCAAGTCTGGAACCTTCTCATGGTAACATATTATCTCCTATGCATTTCATTATATGGTTTCTCCACTTATACATATCAGTGTTTATAAACCAACTACCTAGTTATTGTTTATGGCTGACAAAAATACTTCATCGTTTCAGGACAAATTTTGTTTCGCATATGATGAGTCTCTTGTCAGGCCATTTGTCCAAAAAATATTTCCCCAGAAGTTTCATTCATTCAAATGGGAGTTACGCCTTAACATTCTGAAAAAGCTTGAGACTCGGGAAGAGATGGATGCAGCATGCCCTTATGGTATTAATGATGATGTTTGGAAACGATTTGTGCATAATGAGTACCAACCTGGCATGCAGAAAAAGTATGCTAGATATGCTGAGAACCAGCGGAAGAGGAGTATTTGACATTGTTTAGGTAGACTCTCCCATGCCAACAAATCCTACAGAGTTGTAAATACTTTCTAACCTAGTGGTCTTAACATTAAATTCTCAAACTATTTTATTTGGACAACCCTTACTGACCATATTGATTGTACAGGACAAAAAAGAGGGTAGGGTTATTGAGTGCCGTGGTGAGAGCTGGATGCTGGCTCATGTAGGGAAAAATGGAGCTGTACATCCAAGTGCAGTTGAAGCATATGTGAGTATTGGACCATCATATGTTGTTCAGAGTTCAAATAAATTTAATTGTTTATAGTTTGGTTCTTTTGGATTTTAGGAAAAAGTAAAGGCTGCCGTGGAAAAGAGAAAGGCTGAATCCGAAGCTGGGTTTGAGGCTGTTGTAGATATTACCAATAATCCAGTAATTGAAGTTTTTGGTGATGAATCTAATCGAAGTTATTGCCGAGGATTTTCATCGAATGTTACCAAGAAGCAAGCAATACAATGAAAATTTTGTTCTTCAATAGCCGCGAGTGCAAAAGCCATTCATTTACTCCAGCTGGTAATGAAGGCAGGATGGATAGGATCCAAGAGGAGTTAAGTGTTCTCTCAAAGGTGAGCTTCAATCTGTAATTCATTTACGTCCTTAATTTTTATAGTTAGAGATTATAATTTTTTTAATCAACTATTGAATTGAATGGGTTGGTTTTGGTTATAGGTTGTTTTCAGTTTCATGGCAAGCCAACAGAACAATGCCAATTGTCAAAGCAGAGCACAAGTCCCTGATATCCATTCTCCGGTCGTTCAACCTGGTGATGCAGCTAATACTATACCTGCTGAAGGAGAGCCTCAAGTTCGTCTTGTTAACATAAAAAGGGAGACAGTCACAACAAGTTATGTGGTTACCTGCTTGCATGGAGAAATCTGTCACGGGGTGAGTGTTAATCATGACGAGAGGAAGGTATGCATTGAGAGTGTTCTTGATGTGCACTATCCTGTACCCGATGCTCCTCAAGGCCCGGAAAAATGCTTCACATTAGCTGATTATGTTTTAGGTGGATTTATAATCTGGCTTGCAAACCGGTTGGTCTTGCAACCGGTAGATTAAGCAGTTTGGAACTTATCTTTTGGTGCAACTTTCCTTACTTTTTATACATATGCTGCTGCTTATATTTTTGTTGTGTTCTTTTGATTTAGTCACTCTTTAGTTAGAGTTCGTAGTTAGAGTGTAACTCTGAAAGATTCTTAGTCTTGCCTGCAAACTGGTTGGTCCTGCAAGATCTAGACTAAGCAGTTTGAAACATATTTTTTTGTGCAGCTTTCTATACACTAATATATACATACTGCTGCATATATTTTGTGGAGTCTTTTTTCATTCTCTAGCTAGAGTGTACCCCAGAAAAGTTCCTTTCAGTTTTCTGTCACTTTAAACATTTCTTAAAAATACACTTCTCCGAGTGTATCAGGTTGTACTCCTTTGTGTATATCTATATATGGATGTATTTTATTTGTCCCCCTCCCTTTTAACTCCGCCATTTTAAATGCCTTTCCCTAGCCCGGGTAAAGGAGGAGGGAAGAGGGGCAACCTTGTATCCTCTTCTGATATTTCATATCATTTTTTTGTCTGTAATCCCATGAGCATGGGATACCGCAGGTCGCCTTTTTAATCCCAGGTTTGTTACCCATACCTATTATGATTTCTTCAAATATGTCATTTTCTTATTCAGCTGCCATGCACCTGACCTATAATTATTTGTTTTGCAAGGTTTCATGGATTCTAACACCCGAAGCTGGAGATTACCTACTATGGAGAAAGTTGGCAAGTTATTTTAATCTCAGGTTTGTTTCATTACCTATTATGATCTCTTCAAGCTACATATATTCATTCTTTTCAAGTATGTGTTTTACATGATTTCTGCCAAAAGGTACAACTTACTACCATCGAGTTTTCAGAGTGAAGATGTTATGGTCGTTAGGTTTGCTGTAATTGAAGGAGATAAATGCAGCTAACCTGACGAGCAAAACATTCTCCTCTCTAATTTTACTGGTGACTGAACTATTATAATTATTAGTTTCCTTGTTATCATTCGCTACCTACGGCTGATACACTTGCATGCTATAATTCTCTTTTTGTTTTGTGAGGTTTCACTGATGCTAACACCTGAAGCTGAAGAATACCTACTGCAGATAGTTGACAAGTCATTGTAATCTCAAGTTTGTTTGCGTTACCTATTATGATCCCTTTGAGTATGTGTTTACATGATTCCTGCCAAAAGGTACAACTTACCACCGTAATTACAGTTGGTGGGTAAACTCTTGACACATTAGAGTTTCTTGCATTACTTACTGAAAATTTTGGCTGGCTGATGGTACCATTATCTTTGTTTTTCGAGAATTCATTGATGCGAACACCTGAAGCGGATCAGTCCCACTGTGTGGGGGTCAATCATGAAGCTGGTTAAATAAGTGAGACAGTGTTGGCCTTGCAAAGCTGCACCAAGCGAGGGAAAGAACTTGTACCAAGCGAGACATTCTTTTCTCTAATCCTATTAATTAGTGAGTAAAGTCTTGCTATATCAGTGCATTGTTTGTTGTCATCTTAATTTAACATATGAAACCATGTATATAAATTCCCAGTGACAAGTCTGTTAAATATAAACTTTTGATGCTTATGTTGCCATGTTCATATAAAAACAGTGAAAATGTATGCATTAGAAACTTGCTTATATTAGAAACTGCTGAAACACACAACCTTGTCATTTTCTTATAACATATGGAACCATGTATGTTTTTTTGCCTCAAGCAGTTGTTTCACTCACATATACTTAGGTATCTGAATGAATGATGAGACAAATCTTGGTTCAATTGATTGGTCTATAATGAGAATGTATGTATTGCAAAATGACAATGAACAGGTAAATGAATCGCCGAAATGACTGAATGAATCTTTCTATCCTATGAGAGCTGTTTCTAATTTGAGTTTCTGTTTCATTTTTGTTGTTTTGTCAGGATACTGGAATCGATGGCAATAACTGATGCCATGAGATGGTTAAGGCTACTCTGATGTCAAAGGACGACTTCTTTTGGCTGATCATGAACAACTTTTTTTCAGCCAAGGTATAATGCAGAACAACACTTTTATATTTAGAAACTGCTGAAAAACACAACCCTTGTCATTTGATTATAACCATATAGGGAACCATATATTTTTTTAGGCTTAAGCAGTTCTTTCAATGTAAGAATGATAATCGTATATACTTGCGTATGTGAATGAATGAGGAGACAAACCTTGGTTCAATTGGTTGTTGTATGGATTTGAGAATGGATGAAATCCTTATGCTACTAGAATGATAATGTATGTATTGTGGAATGAGATTGAATTCCAGAATAATTGAACGAATGAATTCCTTGTGCTGCTAGAATGAGAATGTATGTAATGTGGAATGAGATTGAATTATGGGTTTCAGATTAAGTATTGCAGGTTCAGAAATGAATTGCAATGCATCTTCAGAAACTAATTGTATTGCAGCTTCAGAAATGGATTGCATTACATTGCAGAGTCCAATTATGGGAGCTTATTTATAACAGTAAAAAACGTTTTTTTTCTTTTTTTTGAAAACTTTTTTTTTTACCAACGTCGAATCAACGTTATAAAATCTGTTAGTAATTAGCACACCTGGCAAATTCATTACTATTACAATGAATTGTCAACGTCTAAAGCCGTTAGTCTATATGTTATAAGCGATAGACACGTGGCAGACGACAAACGTTACAATCAGCTGTTACGAATTGAATCGTTACATCAAGCTGTTATATCCAAAATGTTACAATCAATCATTAAATTTTGAAGCCGTTACTTTAAACGTTAGAAACGATTGACACGTGTTGTACGGCAGTTGTTACACTAAGCTATCACGGTTGTGAATCGTTACAATAACTGTTAAATCCAATCCGTTACAATCAACTAAACAACGATTAAAATAGTTGATGTAGCTGTTACAAGGAAGGACAGGTGGCAATAAGTCAACCGTTACACACAAAGTCGTCGTTACAGTATCTGTTACACCGAACTGTTATAGGCTAACCGTTACGATCTGCACAATAATGGCTATCCGTTATAACAAAATGACATCAGATAAATCTTGTGCTGACTAGATGACCGTTGGTGTATTTATTCCAACGAATGAAACCGTTATTTAATAAAAAATTATTGTAACTAAATGAACCGTTGATAAAATATTGTAACACTAATAATAACGACACATTTCCAACGTTTTTTTGACGTTACAATATATAGATACTAACGTTTTTTCAACGTTACAAATTTCCTGATTTCGTGTAGTGTTTGAATAAAAAATTGAACAGCCGAACTTAGTGTGTGTTTTAACAAAGTGAAGTTCGGCTATCATTTTCATGTTTAATTATCAGTCGAACTTGTCATCAACACTTTCAGAATGGAGAAAAACGAGCAATTCGGATGATAATTCGTTTCAATATTCAGCCAAACTTCACTTTGTAATGCCATAACGCCCTGGATTTTTCGATTCAAACCTAGTATGTCAATCAAACACTATAACTAAGACACGGGTTTGTAGGAAATACTTTGTACGTAACCTTACTCGATTTGATTTCTTCTTCCTCTTCTTCAGTTCGCGGATTAGAAGAACGATTAAAATAATTACGATTCTTCATGCAAATCCTTTTTCTTATTGTGTTTAATCGACGATTAAAGTTCTATAAGTCGAAGATGATGAAAATTTGAAATCGGGATTTCACGAATAAGTTTCTTTGAGAAGATAAGACGAGGAAAATAGAATTGATTTTTTGGTAATTAAGTTTATGATTTTAAGTTTTAAAATTAGGTTTCTAATTAATAAAAAAGTATTTTTGTCATTTAAAGTATTCAAGGATATCTAAGCAATTTACTACCCATAAGTCACCACTTATCACCCAACCATAAGTATGATAATCAATTTGTATGCCTCAATTTTTTTGAGTATGTCTCAATTTTTATTTATTTTTTTAGTAAAGGTAATCGTTTGGATTTCGTTTTAATCCAGTACGAATCCCACTAACGATTATTTTGTTGCTTCTTAATTGAAAACAGTCGGTGGTATTTATTATTTAGGGCATATGAAATGGTCATCAACATCTAAGTATGGTAGATAACTTGAATTTTAACATAATTTCAGGAGTTTTGGGGCTTAATTAATTGATGAGAGGATAACTTTCAGTTTTTAGGGGCTTAGTTGATTCATGGTAATGCTAAGAGAATATATTAGGGGTATTTATGTTATAGCCTCCTCAAATAATCACATTTTTTTTATATAGTTGATTGTTTCAAAAGTAAGTGTTAGATCTTATGTTAGTACTTTAAAGGAAAATTATGTTTGTACATCAAATAAGTGACTTGGTTCACAAAATTGCCGCGGCCTTCGGTAATTTTAGTGATATTGGTAAATCAGTCCCACTCGGAAAAAAAATTATAGGCCCTCCTCTGAAGTGGACCAATGCAAACAAGTGGACCATGAACTCTTATTGGCGGTTCAAAACTACCCTCATGTAGGTGCAACACTTTGTTGATGGTGTGGTTCTTTGGGACTGAAAACAAATCTGATCAAGTGGACTTTCAACTCCTAGTCGGTAATAATCCATCAGACATGATCTCTTCATATATGGCACTCTGAGTTATCCATGACCGTGTCAAACCAGTGAATTTCGTAGGCGTGTGTCTTCTACATGCGATTTGTGGGCAAAATTGGTTTAAGGTTGAACTTTAATGGAAAACTTTAAACTTTGTAATATGAAAAACCTTACCTACTAATGAGAACTAAAACAACATATGGAAATTATCACTTTGTAGTCAAATAGCATGCTAGTTGGACATGAATTATACCAAAGTATTACGATGTCTGCCTGTGGAAGGGACTACAGAGATGTTAAAAGTTGTGAATAGTGGATATTAATGGACTTAATATTGACAGAGATATGCCTGCAAGCTCATGCAATGCAGGATAAGCCATTCAACAGTATATGATAAGCTGTTAGTCTTTATATTTCTGTAATAATGTAAACATGTGGTTCACACACCTTTTACTCTGCCAATTAAGTCGCTAATACTAATCTGTAATAATTAGTATTTAAATCTTGTAACTAATAATCTCTTTTGAATGTTAATGAAAATCTGAGTTTTTTCCTTCACCAGTTTTGCATCTCTGATACATCCACGAGTGTTATCATGGTAACAGACTTGTAAAGCTGATGTTCAGCTAATCGATCTCAATCTTCTGAGATCTTCTTTCATCATGAGTGTGTTCATTATCTTCTTATGCTATTTTGAGTTGTTCATGCAACAATGTTGGTGATTTTTTTGGAGATCTTTTTACACATGTTCGTCTATTTTGTATCATTCAATTGGTTTTTTTGGTTTCATATTGTTGTAGATCTATTGCTTCTTGATCTATTGATCATAAATTTATGAGTTTTTTGTACTTCTAATTTTGGATTTCATATCTTCATTTCTCGATCTACTTTCTGCTTAATCATGGAACATACTCGAATTTCAAAGTTTACGCTCAACACAACATTATTCAGATGAAGTTAAAGGATAAAAACTATTTGACCTGGAAAACGTTTATGCTACCTTTGTTGTTAAAACCATGAATGTGATATGATTAAGAAACAGAACAGGCCAATAACAACATAAAACTATTCCAACTAATAAAGACAAGGAAAAGAGAAACTAAGAACTTCAGATTCAATCCTAATTGATAGGTGTCATAAACACCTTGATTTAATATCAATTAATTATGCTTTCTTTGCTATTTTTCTTGTAAATTATGTATTTTACTCTTGTTTTTAGTTTCATAGGTGTTTTGGAGTCATTTAAGCGAAATACATGAAATAGACGCTCAATTCGTTGCTTGGAGTCATTGGCCGTTGATGGATGTGGAGCTAGCAAGTCTCAATTGCATTTGAAGTAGAAATCATGGAAGGGCACCTCACTGTGATTGCCCTTATCTATTGGAAGGGTGCCAATATCCACCTCAGTTTTATTACACCCAACCTCCATCTCGTTTTATTACACCCTAACCCTGAAATAGAGAAATCCTTGTCTTATTCATTTATCACTCCTCTCATTCCATCCCACCTGAAATGAAGAAAGAAAAGCATCAACCGAGAGATGAAATTGAATCTGAGAGATGGCTGTGGTGATGAGGATAGAGTTAAGTTTGTCACTGATGAGACATGGAAGACATTACATAGAGCAAGGAAACTTGAATTGAGTTGAAAGAGTCTGAGATAGAGGAATCCTCTGATGTTGCTGCCATTCAAATGGGTCTGCTTCTAGGGTTGAGTATCAGCCGAGAAATGAAGAAGGAAAATTATTGTTGCAGTCCGAAGGAACAACAAAGATGGGTTCCAGTCTGACTTGGGTTTGATGTTACCAGTGAGAAGTGAATGTGAAGGGGATCTGTGGTTGCTTCTAGTTGAGAAGGGGTATGATTCAGATTTAGGGTTTACTATTGGCAGTGGACGATTCGAAGGAAGAAAAGGTGGATTTGAGCTGCTTATGGACTGTTGAATCTGAGAAGTACAAGGAACAAGAAATGGTGGTTTCTGTGGAGAGATGGGTTGGCTCAGATGCTATGTTGTTGAACTTGTAGAGGTGGACTAGTTGATGCTGCATTGGGTTGGTTTTACTAAAGAAGGTCAGTGAAGGTAGAGCTTGATGAAATTGCAGATACAATGGTGGAACTGATGGATGATGTATGAAAGAAGAGAAGACGCAGTTACAGTTGTGATATGGGAGAGTCTGGTTGGTGCTATTGAAGTGCACAAATGGAGGAACTGATGCTGTAGTTTGATGTTGAAGCTCAAGTTAAATTGAAGCTACAAAAGACATGAGCTATGAACAAGGAAGAATGGGTTTGTTTGAGTTGCAACTGGTGCTCTAATTGGTTCTGTCGAGGCTGTGGAGCAGGTGCTGGTGCTGTTGTTGGTTATTGTAAGCAGCTGAGCATATGGGTTCTTGTACTGGTGGAATTAGGAGGCAAGAGTGAGGAGCTTGATGCATGTCGTAGGTGCTCAAATTAATTCACATATATTACTTTATTAATGAATAATAGTAAATAAGATTCGTTCCCACGAAGAGCAGGGAGTTTTAGTTGTTGAAAGTGTCACAATGGGGGTTTGTTTTAGATTTTTTTGAAGCTAAATAAATAATAAAGCAATGAAAAGTAATTAAGATTGCAAGCAATAGAGAGAAATATGATCAGGGAATCCTTCTTCGTTACTAAACAGTCATCAAAATAGCATATTCATCTATTCTTTGTAAATCACAGATTATTACCAACCGGAGGAAAGCAGGTATGCTTAGCTATCCCCAAAATTCCTTATATCAATGGAAAACAGGTACGCTTAGTCTCCAAATTCTATCCGTCTGAACCACCTTAAGGTATGCTTACAAGATGTAATTCAGTCGAATGCCTAAAGGTTTGTGAACTTAGGTTTGATCCTAGCAATTAAACTCAGTACGCTCGGTCCACTTACTAGGGTTGTTTTTACTTGCGATTGCTCCACAGAATCCCTCTGCAAGGTTTCGCAATTTCTACTCGTGTAAGAGTTATTCAATAATTACGGATATCCTAACTCATTACTAGCATTAGATTCACTAATAAACTGACTTAGTTGGCCACCTAAACAATTTATCAATCAATCATAAAGTTATTAAAGTAAAAACAAACAATAATCATATGAATAATTTTTGAATAGATTTATATGCTAAATTGAATCATGTATTAGAACTAGAATTCATCCCCAATCACTAATAAGTTTAGCTACTCATGGTATTAGTGAAACCCATGAGAAATATATGATAAAAGTAAAAGAAATAGTTACAGTGATAAAATTGCTCCCAAAACCTTAGCTTTTCTTCCTTGTGTTCTTCTCTTCAAAACTAGATTCAAATTAAAAAGATTGAAATATCTCTTATATAGGTATCCAAATTGTAGTTGCGCCCTTACACCAAATCCCGGTCGAAATCATATGGCAACTTGCCGAAACGTCGCCAAATTCCCAAAAACAGCTCACGCCCAAGTCTTGGTCGTGCATAAAATGGCTGAAACATCCAAGTGAGCTTGTCCGGATTGCAAAGGCCCAGCCCAATTATAATAAAGCTTACTAATTCAACTGTCAGTTCCGTGGAACTGGCAGTACACCTTATGTCTTCTTCCAATCCGCGGACAGTCTGGTGATCGTGGGAAATATTTTTCCCTGGATTTTTAAATTCCTCCGTCACAATTCTCGGCTACTCCTCTGTCCGTGAAGATTTAAAGTTACGGGATTTCAGTTTTCTTCCTCGGAAACTCACGGACATACACCACTCCGTGAAAATATTTTTCCCCTGGATTTTGTTTTCGACCACAGCCCTTCCACGGCTACTTCTCCCTACGTGAAATTATTCTTCTTCTGCGTTTCAACTTTTCCGACCATCTTCTCACGTATACCAGGCCCTCCGAGAATTTCCTTTTCTTCTGGATTTGTCAGCTTCTTATCTACTGCCAAACTAACTGCAGCTCCAACTCCTCCT
>JAJJMB010016078.1:5813635-6022861 GCA_023531105.1 Papaver atlanticum
TCTTCCTTGTGTTCTTCTCTTCAAAACTAGATTCAAATTAAAAAGATCGAAATATCTCTTATATAGGTATCCAAATTGTAGTTGCGCCCGTGCACTAAATCCCGGATGAAATCATATGGCCACTTGCTACAACGTCGCCAAATTCCGAAAAACAGCTCACGCCCAAGTCTGGGTCGTGCATAAAATGGCTGAAACAACCAAGTGAGCTTGTCCGGATTGCAAAGGCCCAGCCCAATTATAATGAAGCTTACTAGTTCAACTGTCAGTTCCGTGGAACTGGCAGTACACCTTATGTCTTCTTCCAATCCGCGAACAGTCTGGTGATCGTGGGAAATATTTTCCCTGGATTTTTAAATTCCTCCGTCACAATTCTCGGCTACTCCTTTGTCCGTGAAGATTAAAATTTACGGGATTTCAGTTTTCTTCCTCTGAAACTCACGGACATACACCACTCCGTGAAAATATTTTTCCCATGGATTTTCTTTTCGACCACATCCCTTCCACGACTACTTCTCCCTACGTGAAATTCTTCTTCTTCTGCGTTTCAACTTTTCCGGCCATCTTCTCACGTATACCAGGCCCTCCGAGAATTTCCTTTTCTTCTGGATTTGTCATCTTCTTATCTACTGCCAAACTAACTGCAGCTCCTACTCCTCCTGAATTATCATCACGAGCTCCGTCGCTGCCAAGCTCCGTGAAAGATAAAACTCTCTGAGTTTCAATCTTAGTAGCCAGGAACGTCAAAGGCCATCACGTATCTCCATGAGATTCGCGGTTTTGCGTTCCCAAGTGAGATCCGTGTTAGGAGCGCGCTCCTAGCATGCAAAAAACGCGTTCCCAACCTTCAGAACCGTGTGATTTCAACTTCCGACCAATTCCAATCTGAATCTTAATTCCCACCACTAGTTCCAACATTAAACTTAATTCCCATACCTAATTCCGACATGAAACTTAATTCTCACATGTTTCCAATATTTAACTTCTTGTAATCAGTCGTGAAACTTAATTCCCATGCCTAATTCCAACATGAAACTTAAATCTCACCTATTTCTTACTTTAGACCTAGAAACTAAAGAGACGTGATAATTGATAAATCTTTATAAGGCCTTCAATTTCATACCTTCAGCAGCAAAAACAAATCGTCAAATCCCGTCTCTTCTTTTTCCTTTATTCTTCCATGGATATATCTTCAAACTCAGTAATAAATTTAGAAGAGGATGATGGTGACCAAGCTGAAGAATTAACCACAACTCCTCTTTGGAAGTACGTTCAAAAGATTGATAAGAAAAATGGAGATAAAGGAGGAGGTGGTGGTGGGCAGAAACTCATATGCAATTTCGGGTGCAAAGTGGAACCCTATATAGGATCTTATACAAGGGTGCGTCAACAGTTGATCAGAGTTTTACCGGGCTGCAAGCCTCAAGGTATAAACCTGTGTTCTAAAGTTTCAAAAGAGATGAGAGAGATTAAAAAAAAAAAAAGAACTTGATGCAAGAATCCTGTTCGGCGATAGTGCTAGTATGACATATATTCCAGCACTTAAGTAAGATTTTCTAAATATTTTATGTACTTGTCTTATTTCTTGATTACAAAATGGGAAAATTGGTAATATAACTAATATTTCAGAAAAATGTAATTTACGCTCTCAACTCACTTCTCGTATCTCATTTTTTTTTAAATTTACGATCCCCGCTTCCGTCCTCGCTCCCGCTCCCGACCTCGTTCCCGTTCCTGGCTACTAAGGTTTCAATAGCTCGAACCACCACTCAGTCAACAGCCACAGCTCCACGTTCATGAAATCTAGCTGCATCATCCACATCACTCTTCTCCTTCATCGCTGCCAACAATGGTAGCTCCATTGCTCATCTCGAGCTCGAGTTCTTCTCCTTCTCTGTATAGTTACTCGAGTTCTTCTAATCACTTCCATTAATGGTAGAACCCAACAACAACATCTCTGTCCATTCTTTTCTCGAGCTATCATCACCATCGCTACTGCCAACGACTTGTCGATCACAGCATCGATCAAACTCATACTTCCAGGCCTTCTCCCTTTCACTGGCAGCAGCAATCATCAGTCGTCCATTACCGAGCTCCATATTCTCATACCCCGTTGGCAACAACACCAATGATACAGCAACGACCCCATTCTCTGTTTTTCTTCTCGAGCTCAGCTGATCATAGTCACTAATCATCAGTGATAACCACAGACTCGAACTAAACCCATATTCCACCGCAAACTCGAGTTCTCATCCCAACATCACCACTATAACCTCACTGACATCGCTGGCTCGCTGCCATCATCATTTGCTGCCAATAACTTCCATCATCACCATCCACACAGAAACACCTCCATCACCCATTCACTTCCAAGCTCCATCGTGATCATCCTATAGCAGATCAGAAACCTCCATTCTCGTCATCTCACTGCCAGCAGTCTTCATCGCCTCCACAAAATGAACCCAGCCACCATCTCTTTCACCGTTGTTCACTACGAGCTTCAACACTGCCATGCTGTTCTTCTCGACTCATATGTCATCTCATCCCTGACGTTCTATAAACTCCCTGTAGTGCAGCAGTACAAAGTCGACCAGAAACTGGTAGTTTACCGGAGACAGAAAGTCCCGATTCTGTGTAATTCTGGTGGGCGCCTTCAGC
Organism: Papaver atlanticum; assembly: GCA_023531105.1. NCBI lineage: Eukaryota > Viridiplantae > Streptophyta > Magnoliopsida > Ranunculales > Papaveraceae > Papaver > Papaver atlanticum. The sequence continues at coordinate 5,816,291 of JAJJMB010016078.1, forward strand.
AATTCTGTGCTTGAACAACTTTTGTAACTTTGACTCGCTTCAATCGCCCATCATTTCTTCCTACGACGTTGGAATGACTCCATTCTTTCGCCGTTGGCTTCGTCTTTTCGTCCTCTTCGAGATGATATCAAGGACTCCTATATTCAAACGAGTTCCACTTGGTCTTTGGCCCTTCTCCGCTTGCGGCTAACTTCTTTTATTGCACAATTAAGTGCCAAATTGCTTCTTTTGGATGATTCACCTAATAAAACATAAATAGAGAAAAACAAACGTAATATACAATAATTTGCAAGAAATTAAGCAATTACTAGCATGGATTCGACACTAAATAAATGCAAAATATGCACTTAAAAAATTCCCCCATACTTGGCTTTTGCTAGTCCTCGAGCAAACTATCAAAAATACAACAACTCCATATCGTCGAGAAAACGGATGCACTTAGCTAATACAACATGCCTTTAAACCCCTAGGTGTCCCTAGTGGACGAGTTATAGTCTCGTGAGGGTTTACAAGAGATATACCCACAAAACCACTTTTCCAACTTACTAGTTCTCCCAAATGATAGCATCCAACGTGCTAAGAAGACATAGAGATTCTGCACACCAGTCATAAGAAATTAGACATATATATGAACACAATCTCATCCTTAAAAGTTGAGAGAGAAATAACCATCCCTTATCGAAATAATCCGGGTTCGAGAGTGATCGAAAGTCTCGACTCTGCCTCACCAGAAAGGGTTTTATGAAGTTGCTCTCAATAATAAACAGCTTTTTTATGGGTCACACATGTGTCCAGGTAGGAATGAAGAGAGAGTCATGTGACACGTTGAATAGTAGGAAGGAAAAACCCTCCGAATTGTTTTGAAAACCCACATCTTTTATCATTTTGAAAACCTTTTTCTTTCCTGACGATCTCTAAGAAAGGAAATCAACCACTTAACGAAGGTGGGAATATGCTTACTTACCTCGTTATCCGTTCGACGTGCAGTTAGCACCACTCTCACAGCATCCATAGAAACGTCTTCGGTATTCAACTCTTAATGATAACTGTTGAACTTCGTAGAATCTTGACAATGTAACTCTTTTTCTTCAAATCCTTGTTGCTTGAAACTTCATTATAAACATTTCTTCTTCTATTGGCTTTATTGAAAGAAAAAAACTAAAAACAAACCACAATATGATACAAAGAATTTTTCTTGTCTTTCTTTTTTCTTTTTTTTTCTTTTTTTTTTCACTTTTTTTTTTCAATTTTATATATATATATATATATATATGAGACAAGAAAAATAAATTAGATACAAAATGAAAACAAAACAAAATAATAAAACTAGTAATGAACCTAAATAAATTTTCTCTTGTCTTTGCAATCCTAAGGAAGAACAAAGATGGGTTCCAGTCTGACTTGGGTTTGATGTTACCAGTGAGAAGTGAATGTGAAGGGGATCTGTGGTTGCTTCTAGTTGAGAAGGGGTATGATTCAGATTTATGGTTTAATGTTGGCAGTGGACGATTCGAAGGAAGAAAAGGTGGATTTGAGCTGCTTCTGGACTGTTGAATCTGAGAAGTACAAGGAACAAGAAATGGTGGTTTCTGTGGAGAGATGGGTTGGCTCAGATGCTATGTTGTTGAACTTGTAGAGGTGTACTAGTTGATGCTGCATTGGGTTGGTTTTACTAAAGAAGGTCAGTGAAGGTAGAGCTTGATGAAATTGCAGATACAATGGTGGAACTGATGGATGATGTATGAAAGAAGAGAAGACGCAGTTACAGTTGTGATATGGGAGAGTCTGGTTGGTGCTATTGAAGTGCGCAAATGGAGGAACTGATGCTGTAGTTTGATGTTGAAGCTTTAACTTGAAGCTACAAAAGACACGAGCTGTGAACAAGGCAGAATGGGTTTGTTTGAGTTGTAACTGGTGCTCTAATTGGTTCTGTCGAGGCTGTGGAGCAGGTGCTGGTGCTGTTGTTGGTTATTGTAAGCAGCTGAGCATATGGGTTCTGGTACTGGTGGAATTAGGAGGCAAGAGTGAGGAGCTAATGTTGTTGCAGTTAAAGATGAAGCTGGAATAACATTGCAGCTGGAGATGGAATGTATGGCTTGACAAAGAGATTGCAGGTGGTAGCAGTGAGAGTTACAGGGTTTGATGATGGCTGCGAGCTATTGGACTGAGAGAATTGGTTGGATGACAAGAATATGGTTGAGCTGTGCATTGCAGGGTTGCAGAGACAGATTTGAAGGGATTTGTGATGAAGATACAAAGCTGGTGTTGGAGATGATTGCATCTGTATGTGATAGTGCTGTTGCAGGGAAGCTGTATAAATGGCTGGTGCAAATGGTCAGATGGGATTGCAGTTGGGTCCTGATGGTGCAGTAGCGGTCGATTATAAGAAGAAGAAATTGAAATCGAATGAGCTGAAGGGAGTGTGGCAGAAGTATGGCTGGAGTGTTGTGGTATTGCTAGTTGCTTCAGGTGGTGGTTTGCTGTGGATTTGGCCTGAGACTGTAAGAGTTAGGTTGTGATGCAAGGGACTGAAATTGGTGATTTGTGGTTTGAGCTGAGCTGCAGAAACAGTACGAAAACGCAGCGAGAATGGTGGTACCAGTTCTGGTTATAATATTTCAGTGAATCATAAGGGTAGAGTGTGTTAGATGCAATAGTTTGGCGCTGGACATATGAGCTACGAGTCACGTTTTTGGGCACGTTTTCGCAAGAAATAAGAAGTTGGGTTAGATGGTTTTTGTGAATCTTTGAACTATAGAGAAGGTGAGATGAGGTGCTGGAAGTATATATTTTCCCGGCGACAGTTTCAGATATCTCAGCTTGCCAGAGTCAGTTTTCCGGTGACCAAATTCCGTCAACGGTGACCCAAATTCCGGTAATGACGTCAGCAATCCGACGCCCCAGTTTTGGACCCAGAATTTCCAGAAGAGATGTTTTAACACATGGGCTTGGTGGACCACTTGGAGATGGACTTTTCAGAAGAATGAGGCGTGACCTAGTATCGGAAAGAGTATCCTTTTGGGAGAAAAAGCTATAAAAAGAAAAACTCTACTAAAATCTAATATCTCTTCTTCTACTTGTTTTCTAGGGTTTAGAACATGATGCTTTCTTCTTTGCTTTTTGTTATGAACTCCATAAACACAAGTACTCAATTTATTGTTATTGGTTAAAGATGTAGTCGGATTTTGCAAGCATGCTTTTTGATATGATGAATTAGTTTTCTCTCCATATTATCGCTCACTTTCTACGGTTTATAATAATTGCATGATTGACGTATTGCAATATGATTGAATGTTTGTTTAGTTAAGTCTAGAACTTACATCCATATATATAGCTAATTTAGGGTTTATCATCGAGCGATAACCTTGAATACGAGTAGCATGATATGATTACGGTTTATAGTGATACACTCTATTTATCATATGTAGAAATTGACCTTTGTTCGAATTTTTTGCGCAATGTATTTCAATTGCATTGATTAGCCTATTTCACAAATCTTAATGCTCTTTGGGAATTGAGCTTGATTAGCGCAAGGCGTCGAGTTATTCTCTAGGTAGTATTCATACTTGCATCGTTTTACATGGAAGTGTGATGACTTAGGAAATTTACGGAGTATTCTTGCAATAAGGTATTCTAGGGCTTTTGATGATAACGAGATTAAATATGAATTCTAATCATACATTCAAAACTTGTTTGCTAATGAAGATGAAACCTTTATCCAACATTTTCTCATCCTTGATTTGTGTGCTTTATTGTTTTGTTTGCTCTTATTTTACTTTTACTTTATAAAAATCAGAAAACCCCCTTGTTACCTTTAGGAAACCAAAACACATTGACAACCTAAGACCTCTTTGTGGGAACGATTCTTTCTTGCCCTTGCTATATTATATATTTTGAGTAGTGAGAAAGTAATTTATTTTTGAAGCATACGACATCGATCACTAATCCACTCTAGAGTAACAAATGGCAGTAAAACAACCACAGGTATGTAAAGAAAGAGAGACTAATTACCTTTTGACTACTCATTGAGGTAAACAAATGGAAAGATCGCGGAATAATATTGAGATGAAAGCTTGAAAAGATGTCGAATTCCCGCTCCATGAGAACTTCAAACAATTTCTTGGTCATGACCTGGTCATGTGCTGTGGACATATCGAAAAAGCTTTCACAAGTAACAATTTTCTGAACGGAGATAAGAACCGTTACCATCTCTCCAAAGTTCCTTCCTACTTTTTTTATTGTTTTATCCGGCCTTCATCTTCTTCCTTCTTCATCTTCTCTTCTCTCCTCCTCCTTTCTTCCAATGGCGGTTCCAATTGCTACTGTTTACGATATTCCTCGTAGGGGTGCAAGTCTTACAACGACTGTCACCAAGGATTTTCAGACATCCCGTAAATGGATCTTGAATTTGATGCAAACTGAAGCTAAATCAGTGAAGATATAAAGTTATTTGGAGATGATTCGAAGAGAAAATAAAGTTGCTAGAAGTTTGAGATTTTTTTTTATTAGAAGAAGATTTGATAAGAAATTTACATTGTTATAAATAATTCGGGGTAATTTGGGAAAAAGATTTATTTCCTACATATATATATATAGAGAGAGAAATCTTAGTGTTTTCATATAAAACATTCAAGGAAGTGTATTTAGGTCAACCTAGTTAGCTTCTTAATGCATTCTTTAGCGCCTTGTTAGTTTTTAAAATAATAAAAATTAATCTGGTATCATAAGAAATGTCTAAGTTACCATGAAATTGAGTTGCTCTCGTTTGTGGTGGTTTCAGTAATTTTATCAAATCTCAATGTCAGTTTGGATCTCTTGTTCAAGAGATACAAAACTCCATCACAATTGATTATTTTTTTAGCTCATCCTCGATCCAAATGGCTGATCTAATTACTCTAGAGAAGTCTTTAGAAAACATCAAATATGAATTCAATCCTCATTTTACCGTTATAATAGTGGTTGACTGCCATTATACGAGTCGTTTTTTTGTTGGTTTGGTTAAACTGTTAGATATAAATTTCTTCAAATACATAGTATTCAAATATATGGATTAATTTAAGTATAACCGAATATAGAGATCCACTCGAAGGATGTTGTACTTTATTACTTACGGGAAAACAACACGTTAGTGGATCAAATGGAAAGTATTGATACGGTGGAACCTATACATAACAATATTTTGGGGACCACGGAAAAATATTCTTATACAAAGTTTCACTTGGAAAAGATAAATTGTTAATCTTAGTACATGTATAAAAAAACACATTTAGATGCACTTATGATGAATACATATTTATCTAAAAATGTTCAAAATAATCAAGAGGTTTCTACTTCTTCTGTTATGCGTATAAAACTAGATGTTGTTTGACATGGTTTATACATCATTAATCAATAATTGTATTGTATTTAGTATATCGTCAAATTATTCTGTTTTATAACGGCCTAAAAAGGGACAAGAAAGTTTGATTATTATAAAAAAGTTATTCTTATATAAAATATTTTTATATTGAGATTTTACTGTATTACAAATCTAGTTACTAGTGTTTCATGGGAAGAAAGTAATGATTCATAAATAGGGGATACGGGGATGGCAATATATCTCTTTTAGATGAATCGGGAAGGTTGGTTCTCACAGATGTGTTCGGAATGAGATATAAAAAAAAAAAAACTAAGTAATTTATTAATAAGAATAAAACAAAGACATGATGGGGACATAAAGCTAGAATCTCTTAATGAAAAAGAAGCAGGAAAAAAAATAAAAATAAAAAACAATTAGATAATAGCTATTCATATGAGCAATGACAAGATCTTATTTTAATTCTTTGTCAAAACTTTCGACCTCGTTTTAATCTTTTGCTCCTATGAATTAGCTTTAGGTTAAACCTTAAATTTTTAAGACAATCTTCTTTATTTTCCAGAACGGTATCATTTGCATACTTTAATTTAGTAGCCATTTAAGGATACACGATTGTTTGCATGTGTGTCCCAAGTCTAAAAAATAAATCGAAGTTTTACTAAAACATATATGTGGGGTGTATGTAAATGTTAACATTTCGTTAGAGGTGGTCATACATGTTGATATTAGAGGTAAGGGCAGTTGTATTAGAAGAACTCCATCTTTTCCAAATCTCAAAAACTCTAATCCATTCTTTTTTTTCCGAAAAAAATCTTAAAACTTCTTTAAAAAAAATGTTCTCATTGATTTTAAGCTTTAAAAACTTTTCCTATATATTGGAACTTATGATGGTAAGCATTACCATTATTTATAAATTCACAAAATAATTTTTCACTCAAGTAACATTAAAATGGGATTTGTTCTTTTATGTTTGATATTGATTCACTAGATAAGTAACTATTGTCTCCTAGTTGTCAACCGGGTAACTGATCTCTAGAATATTGCAACAATACTAGAGGAAGGCAATGCGTTTCATGTAGGCATGTAAGACATACTAACGGTTGCTGGCTAGAGGATTACTGGAACACCCGATATACTATGATGTAAAAGTGAATAGTTAACACATTCATATTCTTAAAAACGAAATCAACATTTGATAAGTGAGGCTTTTCCCTATTAAAAGGGTCCTTTCTCAAAATTCTCGACAAGATATAAGTTTTAATCAACGATTGAAGTGCCCTGCAATGACGAAGCCAATTTTTTGGGATGGGGTATCACTTATAAAATTTTATTAATTATTTGACCCCATAAAGTATATAATTATATATCATACACCAACGTATTTATTCCTCCAGTATTCTTGGCTTATGCCAAAAGTCTAATCCAAACTTGAATAATGGATTGACATTGATTAAAATCATGAGACTATTGTTGGAAATACATCCGACCAGAATTCAATGAACGAGTCCCAACAGTTTGAATCTTGAGCATGTCTTCATATGAACGAGTCCCAGCTCGCAGACCAAATAGTATTGAGTTTAGCCCTAATATCAGAAGCACGATATGGAAAAGAACCATTTAAAAAAACCAAACGACCTATAAGCTTGTTGCAACAATCTTTCTCTCCTTTGACATACTTTTTTCCCCAAATCTTGATAGAGAGAACGCTGCTTTCATGCAGGGTTTAGGAAATTAAGAAGGAGAAAAATACGTACAAAGTACATCTATAATTGCAGATGTATAAGATTTAAATGTATTATAGTGTGAAATGCATATATAAAATGATGAATATTTGGATCAGAAAGCATAGCATTCAAGTGAAAAATGGAGCTTTCCATATTTAGCAAGATATACCCAATTTCTTCCTACTTTCTCACCCCCTATTTTTTCTCCAATATTTTCTTTTATAAAATTATAAACTCATGGAACTAATTCGATACCAGAAGGAGCTTACACATGCATGTTTATATAAACTTATCCTTATTTATACCTTGCAGTAGGGGTGAGCAACGGATGAGTATATGTGGATTTGGTATTATCCGCTCTAATCCATGTAAATGGCTGATTTGAGAATGGCACCTACGTCCAATCTGTTATCCGCAGAATTTGACACCCACGGGTACACCGATGAGCGGATTGGATACAGGTGGACTTATGGGTAAAAAAAAAAAAAAAGGTAAATATTTAATAAGAGTAATATAACTTAGTTTTAAAACTTATATTATTGAAATCTAAGTAATAATTACAATATAGCAAGAGTAGCGTAATATTTTTCCGGCCTCTGATCAATCTACAACATCTTTGCGGACCTTCAATGCATTTTAATAGAAAACCATGTATATTATAATCTACTAATTTCTTATAATAATCTTCATATACAATAATATTATTAGGGTTGGATGTCTAACGGGTGGGTGATGTTCTATCCACGTCCAATCCGTCGAGAGACGGATCAAATGTCCACCCGCCAAAATGTTGATTGGATTGGGTAGTGGATATGGATGTTTTGCTCACCCCTATCAGAGTGAGGCTTGCAGTTGGTTTCTTCGTAGTACTTCAATTTTGTACCCTGGGCCTCACAACAAATTTAGTTGGGCTTTACTGGAATTAATTGACTAAAATGCACTATCCACGTTGACTATTGTAATTTTTTTGGTTGGACGATTTATTTAAATCAGGGGAAGTCAATGTGTACTTCCGCCCATGATGATGAGCGTTTGAGCAATTGATTACGCAATATCCAAGCTCAGCATATTAACAAGATTATGTTGCATAAAAAAAAAAAAAAAAAATAGGATTATGTTTGTGGGAAGTACCAGATTCCTTTTAGATTTTATAATTGTTTGCTTGGTAAGAATATATCCAGCACCTTACATCAAAATTTAAGTCTTGAAGGAATTAGGTTTAGTTGACAGAACCTCGGACCGTCACAACCATCCATACACACCATACCGGTAAGTAAGCTTTGTTTCCTAATTGGTTTCTATCAATTATGTGATATAGAAAAAAATGAGAGTTCTGCATATCCAGCACCAGTGGTCTAGTGGTAGAATAGTACCCTGCCACTGTACAGACCCGGGTTCGATTCCCCGGGCTGGTGCATTCTGGTTAATTTTTTTTTTCCCATCAATTTGATTTCTTCCTACAGTGCATTTTTCTTCTTCGTCATTTTGATTTCTCTGCAGTGTCACGCTATTCAATTTGCAGTAAAGAGATAGGACTAGCTCTCGGCGTGCTGTGAACTAGTCAAATACACATAGTTCAAGTGCTTTGATGGTGCTTTGTCACAAAGAAAGATTCTGAAAATTGTGGTCATGTCATATAAAGTGAATGTAATTTCAAGCACAAAATATCTGTGTCCTGTTGATCATTTACATTGGAACAGTTTTTCTGAAGTAGAACAAAATATCTTTCAGAAAGTATAACTTTCCGCATCAACCTCTTGCTGGTTGGAGCGGCAGCTTCCTGCTATAACAGGAATGTAACAACTAGTAGTTAACAAAAACAAAAAAAAACCTAAAAACATTCTCACTGACCTCATGGGAAGTACTCTTTTCGCGTTCCATGTAGGTTTATTGCACATTTGAGGCTCCTTTGGCAGGACAGATGATGCCAACAGATCAACCTTAAAGGTTCCAAATCCAGTCTTTGGAGTTTGGCTGTTCATCTGTCCAGCATAAGGATCCTCTGCATGTGGCTTTTAACATTCCTGCTTTTACATCTACGGTAAGATGATGATTTCTTTTGAATGAGCAAACAACAAACTTAAGCTATTTATAGAGAAATTTTAGTTCAATGGTCATGCAACTGTATCTTGTTTGGTGGAATAATCTTTTTGACATTATGGGAAGCATGCTAATTCAGAATCTTTTGTGTGTCTGAAATTTTCTTCATGTTGCAATAATTACTGAGCTAGACTGCTGAAGGCCTCTCTTCAAAAATTACAAAAAAATAAAAATACTGTGTCAGTTTTTTTACCATGCTAGAGGTCTATGTGAAAAAAGTTTTACTATATTTAAGGTCATCAACAAGGGCTTGGCACTCAAAAATTCCAACAAACATATGTTTCTTTTTTCTTGGTGTACAATGCTAAGAGTCTCATGTGTTTCGTGCGGAACTTCTGATGAACTGCGGCACTTCTTTTTCTGATCAGAGGACACATCTCTTTTTACACTGCAACATCTCTCAGCAAATTTGGAGTGTACTAATCCCATCTCAATACAGCAGTCTTCCACCATTGAATAAGCATTAGGTTGGGTAAGTTTCTTTGGTCCTAAACAAGCACAAATCTAACTAGGACGTCTCTCTATTAAATCTCAATCTCAGTTTGTATTCGGGAAGCTCTAAAAAAAGTTTGGGGAGTCTGTATGACAACCGCACGACCACCACAGCAGGCCAAAGGCCAAAGCTGAGAACGATCATCTACAGCGACAGGCCTACATCATGATAAAAAATTGTAGTTGAGTAAACTCATCTCATTTTACAGGACTGAAGCATCATAGGCCTGTACGACCGCAAAAAATAGTTTGGGAGTCTGTCAGACAACCGCACGACCACCACAGCAGGCCAAACTAAAGGCCAAGCTGAGAACGATCATCTACAACGACAGGGATGTCGAGGTACGAGCCTATAGAACAGATCCTGCTCAAGTAAGGTCGTGTTTGTTTCTCAAAATCCAGCAGGTTAAATACCTATAGTATCCATTGGAGCTTACTGATATGGGACTAAATCACTATGAGACTTTCTTCTTAAAACGCAGCTTCTCCAATCTGACTGTGGCCCTGTCCTTTATATGACAATATGAATCCAAAAAATCACTAAATCGGTTAAACAAACTGCTCACTTTAGGAATGAATATCTTTACTCCGCAACGACTTTCTGCTTCTTCTACGTTTCCTTTGATTGCAATCCAGGCAAATCTGCAGATAATATTCCACCTTCAATGAAACAACAAGCCATCAAAATGACTCTGCTTTATAAAAATATATCTTCAATATATCCATCAAAGTTCTTACGCTTTGTAAACCCAGATTAAGAAACAAGATACTCCCTTTGTCCCACTGTTAGTTGACTTATTTGTTTTTAGATTTTGTCTCATTAATAGTTGATTTGATACTTATGTTTATATTCGTTACGTACATGTTTTAAAATGCTTTTCAATGATATAAATCTACGAATATCCGTGGTATAGTTTGAGAGATAAACCATTTCTAAATTATATTACTAAGTCAACTAATAGTGGGACGGAGGTAGTATTAAAATTCTTATATCTTCATCACTTTTATGGCCCAATGTTCTGGTATTGATGTTCATCTGCCCTATGTATGCTCTTTAGAATTTTATTTTTTTTAATCAAAATGGTTTGATGAGAATCTAATCACTATTTCCAGAAAAAGGTTAAGTGATGAGTTTTGATTGACCTTATTGTTTAGATTTTAAACCGGAACACAAGTTCCAGCAGTCATAACATCAATCAACAAGTTGGTTACCAAATGCCAGAACATTGGCCCAAAACTAGACTGGAAGCCTGTAATAAGCCATCAGTAAAGATGGTAAACAACATCTTTCTTAGTTTTGGTAGGGGTGCACCGGGCCATTGAAGTAGTGCAAAGCAAATGCGGTGCATGAGAATCCTAGCAGCAAACTACAGTGATATTCGTTGCATAAAGATCTGACCTGAAAGAAAACTCTTGGCACATTCAGTAATGGGGATGTCGTTCGCCAAGCAAATGTGTGCATTATAACTAATTTCTTAAGCATCATTTTATAATTAAATGAATTTTGCACTATGGCAAGAGCAAAACACTTAAAAGAAGAGCACTAGATAAATTTTTAGCTTGGAATATTGGCAGGGGCAGCGCGGACACACACCCCTCAGGAACAAATTATGACATAAACTCTCCCTCAGTGGGGAGATCTTAAGCTAGCACCCTTCCAAAGTGCAATGGAAGTCACTAACCTAGGCCATTACCCTTCATGGTCAGCCATAAACCCCGTCCAGGTAAGTATGATTTGTAGTTGCATTTCAAGCTTCTCTTATAGGCTTGTTTTCTTCATATTTCCCTTACTCCAACCAATGTGGTACTATTAGTTCCTATTATTACCTTCCATTTTATAACTTTAGCTTCATTGGGAGATGTTCTTATAAGCTACTGTGATGGGAATGCCCCCATGAAAAAATTTGACAGCAGCTTATTCAAGTCTCTCGTTTCAGCTTTTATAGGTTATAGTATTAGCAATATCCTACAGCTTATTCACAGATATCCAGTCAAAAGAATTTTATGAGCTTAATGTTAATCGAGTCGAAGAACAATTCTTGTTCAATTAGAATCCACAAATATCGGGCCAAAAGATTTTACAGGTTCAGTTGAGAATCCGATACGTGTGAAAGTCACGGTGAAACCAAATTAGCTCAAGTTCATTGAAGCTGGAGAAAATAATTTTATAATGTTCTTTCACATCGAGCATGACTAGTAATAGAAGTTTGTGTTTGGGTCCGTAACTTGGTGTGATTGACTGATGGTAGATTCTAAGTAGCTAGAATTTTATGACCGCTACTCCAATGTATTTCATCCCATAAATGACCATTTTAATATCACACCTAAAAGGCCAAAAACGCCTAGCTAACTGTACTCAGTTTCCAACTACCAGACCCTTAAAAATTTATAAACTGCAAGTTTGGGCCGAAGTACTTGCTAAATTTGTTTAAGCAGACAGCCAATAGCATTTTCCCTTGAACTGGGAGATCAGCTCTCTAGTATCGGAATAATTAGTCTCATTGCACAATGTCCTTGCAGACAAACTTAGGTTTACTTACTGAACTTTATGTTTAACTGAAGAAGAGAAGGGTTAACTAGAGAAGAGAAGACAAACTTTAAACAGGACTCATTTTATTATTGATTTGTTAACTAGAGAAGAGAAGACAAACTTTAAACAGGACTCTTTTTATTATTGATTTCAACTGTACAGAGATACATAAAGAGACTCGACATATATATACATGAGTGTCTTGAACTTCAAGCTAATGTGTTTCCTAACTGAAAAAGATTTCCTAATACACAAGAAATACCAAAGATAACAAACTCTTAATAGAGAAACTACCGTGTACAACATTGGGTCATGTTGTACACGTACTGAATGCTGTGTTAACACCCTCCCGCAAGCGCAACGGGTTATCCTGAACCGTTAGCTTGGACCGTAAAAGAGAAAAACGATCTTTGGAAAGAGGTTTTGTGAATATATCCGCTATTTGATCTTTAAAAGAGATAAACCTGACATCAAGAAGCTTGGAAGCTACTTGACCACGAACAAAATGATAGTCAATTTCAATATACTTTGTCCGAGCATGAAATATAGTATTAACTGTGAGATAAGTCGCACCAAGGTTATCACACCACAAAACAGGAGGAGAACAAGTGGAGATATGAAGTTCAGAAAGAAGTGACTGAATCCACATGATTTCAGCAGTAGCAATAGCCAGTCCTCGGTATTCGGCTTCAGTGCTAGAACGAGACACCGTTTTCTGTTTACGAGCACTCCAAGAGATAATATTACCACCCAAATAAACACAATAACCACTAGTAGAGCGACGATCATTTAAAAAACCAGCCCAATCAGAATCAGTATAGGCACTAAATGATAACTGTAGAGAAGGTGATGGCTGAAGAAGAATTCCAAAGGTAGATGTATTCTTGAGATATCGTAATATTCGTTTAACTAAACTCCAGTGAAACTCGGTGGGAGCATGCATAAATTGACATACTTTATTAACAGCATATGCAAGATCCGGACGAGTAAATGTCAAATACTGCAAGGCACCAACAATGCTTCGATATTCAGTAGCATCATGTAACAAAGTACTACAATCAGAAGAAATATCACCAGAAGTACTAAGTGGAGTTTGAATTGGTTTGACTCCATCCATTTTGGCTCGAATAAGAAGATCATGAGCATAACGTTGTTGAGAAAGAAATAAACCCGAAGAAGTACGAGTCGCCTCAATGCCAAGAAAATAAGATAAAGAACCAAGGTCCTTAATCGCAAACTCTTGTTGTAAACAAGTAAGAATAGAATTCATACCTTTTGTACCAGTAAGAATAGAATTCATACCTTTTGTACTTGAACCAGTAAGAATAATGTCATCAACATACACCAATAAGTAAACAGTACCATAAGTACCGTTGTCATTAAAAAGCGAGGAGTCACATTTAGAAGTAACAAACCCAATTTGTAACAAGAAAGTACTAAGTCTATGATACCACGCACGAGGAGCATGTTTAAGTCCGTAGAGAGACCGATGCAATTTACAAACATGTGTAGGAAAACGAGAATCCACATAACCTGGAGGTTGTTTCATGTAGACTTCTTCAGAAAGATGACCATGTAAATATGCATTCTGCACATCAAGTTGATGAATAGGCCAATTGGAAGATAAAGCTAATGTAAGAATAACACGAACAGTACACGGTTTAACAACCGGACTAAACATTTCGGCATAATCCACACCCTCTTGTTGATTATAACCTTTAGCCACCAAGCGAGCTTTATAACGTTCAATTGTACCATCTGCGTTGCGTTTGATACGAAACACCCATTTATAACCAATAACATTCATAGAGGGATCATACGGTACCAGTGACCAAGTACCATTTCGAATTAATGCATTGAGAAACAGTAGATGATATTAAAGAAGAAATAGTAGATGAAATTGTTGTTGATTCGGTAGACATGGTATAGGATCGTATTAGGCTGATACCAAGACAAACTTAGGTTTACTTACTGAACTTTATGTTTAACTGAAGAAGAGAAGGGTTAACTAGAGAAGAGAAGACAAACTTTAAACATGACTCTTTTTATTATTGATTTCAACTGTACAGAGATACATAAAGAGACTCGACATATATATATACATGAGTGTCTTGAACTTCAAGCTAATGTGTTTCCTAACTGAAGAAGATTTCCTAATACACAAGAAATACCAAAGATAACAAAATCTTAATAGAGAAACTACCGTGTAAAACATTGGGTCATGTTGTACACGTACTGAATGTTGTGTTAACACTTTCCATTTTATTTTATTCATCTGAAACTACTAGTTCCAATTTTTAATTAGAGCGATTTCGTTTAAGGGATCAGAGGAAAAATACCCAAGCTAACTGCAGTTTTGTAGATCACACCAAAAAGGAGCAGAGTGGATATCCAAAGGTATAAAGCTCGAGCACCACTGAAAATCCGTTCACAGAAATGACAAGTAGCATCAGACTTAGGGTCTTAGGATCAGGTAGTTGTACAAACAAACAAAACATTGGGATAGAAGCTTCATAATCTGTCCATTAGGATTTACCCTATTTCCAAACGCAGCGCCACTCAATGTAATAAGGAAGGGACAGTGGTGATATTAATAATCAAATGCTCTTCAAACAAGAATTTGTCATTTCATGGATCTAACTCTTTCTGTCTTAACACTCTACGGTATAAATTAGAACACCGCTGCCACGGTGGGGAAGGTCAATCGGAGAAAAACGAAACAACGCTAACTGTATAACGCGTTATCTATCCATTTTTTGTTGGAATTTTATCTTCGAGGCATATACGTGCTATACAATTTTCGAAAATTGCGACTAAAAGGATAAACACCTCCGATTTTTTTGTAAAAACTCTAAATTTGATATTGTTGTCTGTACTGATTGGGTAGATCTCCATAAAATCTTTCCAACGAGATAAAATTTGTAAAATTCCAAGACACAGATTTTTAGATACATTATATTCTAGTTTGTTTGTCAATTATACCCCTAAAAAAATATGATGCGTAGGAGTATAATAATTGGACTAAAAGGGGAGCATTTTCGGTTTTTTAATAGTAACCATTTCCAATCTTTTTGTGGAATTGCACTTAGGCTTCATTTTACAAAAAAGAAAGAAAAAAAAATGGTCATAAAAGGGACTCCCTCCCTTTGGGCCCTCCGGCCAGTCGGCCCAATTACAGTTTGAAATTGTAGAAAATCTCCCTTTCAAATCTACTTCTCAACTAAGACCCTAGAAAGTCACTATGTCCCAAGTTTATTTTTGGGTCTGCTTACTCATTATGGAAAGGAGAAGTTACCTCCCTAACTATGACCGGTATGGAAAGTGACGCACAACGATTGCGGGTTACAGAGTTGCAGGCCAAGTCAGTATTCAGCCATAACGGCCTAATGCAAAGCCATAATAGCGGTATACTGTATAGACTGTCAAGTGCTAAGAATGGCATAACCCCGCAGGGCCAGTGAAGTGCAAATGTAGCGCTACACTTCAAAGACATTTGGCTAAGTAATGAAGCTTATTGGCCGACACAATGAGGCTTCATTGAGGGAAAGGCAAGACGAGGCCAAAGTGACAGATGCAACATGCGATGTTGGCATTGAGGCATATCCGTGGAATTGAGTTGTCCCAAACTCAAGGATGATGCAAGAAGGTAGAATAGACCAAGAGTTGGTCTATGGCATTATTTCAAGGCTAGCCAAAGCTTGGACAATGCAAACAAGCTAGTAATGCAAGAGTGGCATTGCTATTGTCAAGCTAATTGGAAAAGTGAAGCATATGACGCAAGAATAACTAGAGTGAGCTTAAAGAGTTGGCCTCGGTGATTTAAGCACAAGGATTGTCCGTGCATTAGCTTAGAGCAATAAGCATGCAGGGCCAAGATGGCTGAGCATTGGAGCGAGGCAGAATTCAGTAAAGCACAACAGTGGTGCAATACGGCTCAAGTGACGGTTAGGAGTTGGTTACGGGATTCACAAGCATGCCAATGATGCGATACGAAGTAGAATGGTTATAAAGGGAGTTTATAAGCATAGAAGAAGGTTCCTAACTTCTATAGAACAGGTGTTGAGAGATGACGTCAGTTTAGAGAGAAACTGGCCAAGGTGGCACTTTATAGGCGGTTATGGAACTGCTCCATGGGACAGATGGCTGTTCCCTGCATGTGCAACGGTTGTGCACATTTTTGGCCAGTAAAGCTGCTGTATAAATAGTCCTAAGGCATGGGAAATTCGGCAGGCTTACATAGGAGAGTTTTTGTAAGGCTAAGGCTTGGTTCAAGGTGAACAAGTCTGTGTAAGTCCCTAATATGGCAAGTTTTGTATTTCTTCCCTTTGATATAATAAAAGAAGTTGATTGTGTCATGTTCTAAGTGTTCTTTGTTGACTGATTGTGTTTGGATATGTATGGAAATGTTTGAATGCATTATGGGATGCATTTGAGAAGTTAAGTGAAGAGAAAGAAGGCTAAAGACTTCCGCTGAAGAACTGTTGAGTTGGCTGTTTGCATTGGCGCAAACTTATAAGGCTGAAGTGCAGGTGGGTGAATTTTGATTCACAGAACCACTGTGCTGTCGGGTTACACTTTCGCAAAAAATTTGCAAGAGGCATTTGAAGGTGTGACAGTTTGGGTATCAGAGCTGTGTTTGGTACTCAGTTCAATTGTATTTGTTGGATAATACGCTGGTATTTCTTTCTCTCTTAAGATATTTTCTTGTGAGCAAGTAAGTGGTGCATTATAATCCGATAGTTTGCATTTGAAATGAGTTTTAATGGCATGATGATCGACGAAGAACTACCGGGTACGTTTGATCAACTAGAGGAGTATGGTGATCTTGGCAGTATGACCATTGATTTAGGTACTGATAGCCTTGATATTCCTCTTGTTTCTGAAGATAAGGGTAGGCTAGATTTACTTGAAGGAAGAACATTAGTTTGGTTTAAAGAATTTGACGAAAGAGTAGGTGCAATCGAGGACAAGGTGTTTGATGTAACCTTGTTAAATTGCGAAACCAATGCTGAAGTGACTGAATTGAAGGGGCAATTCAGTGACATGAAGACCATACTAACATGCCATGTGAAGCAAATATCATATGAGAGGGAAAGTATTCGCAAGTTAATCAGTGATAGCATGTTTGCAGGGGCAAACGTGAACGAAGAAAGCTCTAATCGAGTCTCTGAGCCAAGAGTTTACGCTGGTTCCAGAAATGCTAGAGAATTTGAGAAATTTCTTGTATGACGTTGAGGCATACTTTGAGGCGAATGGAACTGGGGAAGGATAAAAGGTAACTCTCATAGGCAATTACCTTGGTGGTGATGCAAAGTTTTGGTGGAGAACTTCAAAAAGATGAAGCCGCTGTTTATGCCAATTCTATGTAATGGAATGACATGAAAGATGGACTGAGATGTCAGTTCTGGCCAAGCAATGGTGCTTGGTACGCAAAAGAGAGTTTGTGTAGGCTAAAAATGACGGGTACACCACATGCCTATGCTTAAAACTTCTTTGCATTGGTGCAAGAAGTGCGTGGCATGAGTGAAGAAGATCAGATGTTCTAATTTCTGAGTGGCGCGAGTTCGTTGGTCATTGCTAAACTCAAGAGGTACAAAATTCAGATTATCCAGATGTCTATTCAAGCGGTAAGAGAGCTTACCAGTTGCACAACAACTGAAGATATGCAAAGATGTGAAGGAAAGGCCAAAGGAAAGGAAAAATATGTAGGCAGTAAGCGTCAGCATGAGCCAAAGGAAGATGAATTATTCCCTTCATCCCGGAAGTATAGGGGATGTTTCATTTGCAAATGTTTACATTTCGCTAGAAGTTGTCCACTCAAGGCACAACTCAATGCATCAGTTGGGGATAACTATGGGAGTCATTCCAGCAAGACTCGTGAAAGCCGAAGTGAAAGTTCGAGGAAGAGGCCTCGCAGCAAAGTGGTCGCTCACTTCGACAAAGGTATAAACTAAGCTAGAGCAATAAGTAGTGTTGCTGTCTCCATTGGCAACACTTGGAACAGAAAACAAAAGTGTTTTCTGAGCTTGTTTTATGTAGCTTTAGTTATTGGTTGTTGCAAACTCTATGGGTAGAGTTTGGTTGTACATACTTTTATTTGAGACTTCAAGTTTGTATATACTTTGCTTTGATGTAAGCAAGTTGCCTTGTTAATGAAGTTTTATCTTTCCAAAAGTGATCAGTGGATCAATCATGTAATGGTACATGGTCTTGTTATGTAAGAGCAGTAATGAATGAAGGTGTTTTCGTTTATAAAGTCTTGCCTCTTTATTTACGATGTAAAGCTAGTTCATGGGGAGATGCTACGATAGCATACTTAGCCTAACGTATGCAATGGCAAGACAAGTTGAAAGCTAATAAGCAAAGCATAGGACAAGGGTCCTAGTTGATGCGGAAGTGATATTGCTGTTTGGGGATTGCAATATGGCACGACGGCGAATGGGCAGCGACAGTGCAAGCAATACAACAAGTTAGAAATCACATCATCAGCAAGCATGAGTTGGGTAGAACTCATGGCCAAGAGAAAGACACACATTTTCCAGGAGATATAGCAATGCAGTTCAAAGGAATAATTGGAGACCTTATTGGCTTTGAAGGCATGGTGTATGGACAGCTAAATGGTTAGCTATATTATGTCCAAAAGATAGTTAGTCACAGTTGCGGAGATGAATTGTGCAACTCAATAGTTTTCCTTTAGCGAGTTAAGCAAAGAAAACTTGCAATTCCAGTTCAGGTATGCAAAATGGCATAAGTATGAAGAGTTTATACTTAGTGGCCACATTCATAGAAATGAGTTCTTGAATGGCATTTGCAAGAACGGAATTTGGCGAGGCATGAAATATTAAGTTCGGGTGTTCTATGCGACAGAAACCCCTATGCACTTTGTGACATGCTTAACGGAGGGCATGGAGGACAACATTCCAAGGAAGGTGCCAGCAAAATTGATTGAAATGAAGCCAAATCATTTATAAGTCTTTGTCATGTTGAGTTAGATGCAAAAGGCAAAGTCGGGAGGTGAAAGGCTATGGCAATGATCGTGGTGATCCGTTTGAGAAGAATCATTTTGTGCATACACTTAGGCGTAAATGATTCGAGGCGAAATTCATGCCTATAGAGAATTGGCTAAGAAAAAGAATTTCAGGTTTGCATTTGGGTATTGATGCATGATTTAAGTAGTAGTTGAAGCGTAGTGCACGACATCGAGATGTGGCTCAAGTAGATGAGATCAATGGCAAAGCAGTAAAGCTAAGTGATGTTAATGCTATGGCATGAAAGTTGGCGAATGACATATTGCAAAAATCCACCATTGGTTGCCGAATTTCAGAAAAGGTTCTGAGAGTGCATTCAACGAGGTTAAGACAAGTATAGTGTTTATACTGGGTCGAGTTCAACGAAGGCGTTGAACGGATTAGGCGGGGGAGGTCTATGGCCGATCTGGAAAGTGACGCACAACGATTAGGCGTTGCAGAGTTATAGGCCAAGTCAGTATTCAGCCATAACGGCCTAATGCAAAGCCATAATAGCGCAATGCAAAGCCAAAATAACGGTATACTGTATAGACTGTCAAGTGCTAAGAATGTCATAACCCCGCAGGGCCAGTGAAGAGCAAAGGTAGCGCTACACTTCAAAGACATTTTTCTAAGTAATGAAGCTTATTGGCCGACACAATGAGGCTTCATTGAGGGAAAGGCAAGACGAGGCCAAAGTGACAGATGCAACATGCGATGTTGGCATTGAGGCATATCCGTGGAATTGAGTTGGCCCAAACTCAAGGATGATGCAAGAAGGTAGAATAGACCAAGAGTTGGTCTATGGCATTATTTCAAGGCTAGCCAATGCTTGGACAATGCAAACAAGTTAGTAATGCAAGAGTGGCATTGCTATTGTCAAGATAATTGGAAAAGTGAAGCATATGACGCAAGAATAACTAGAGTGAGCTTAAAGAGTTGGCCTCGGTGATTGAAGCACAAGGATTGTCCGTGCATTAGCTTAGAGCAATAAGCATGTAGGGCCAAGATGGTTGAGCATTGGAGCGAGGCAGAATTCAGTAAAGCACAATAGTGGTGCAATACGGCTCAAGTGACGGTTAGGAGTTGGTTACGGGCTTCAAGAGCATGCCAATGACGCGAGACAAAGTAGAACGGTTATAAAAGGAGTTTATAAGCATGGTAGAAGGTTCCTAACTGTTAGAGAATAGGTGTTGAGAGATGGCGTCAGTTTAGAGAGAAACTGGCCAAGGTGGCACTTTATAGGCGGTTATGGAACTGCTCCATGAGACAGATGGTCGTTTCCTGCATGTGCAACGGTTGTGCATGGTTTTGGCTAGTAAAGCTGCTGTATAAATAGTCCTAAGGTATGGGAATTTCGGCATGCTTACATAGGAGAGTGTGAGACTCAAAATAGGAGAGTTTTTGTAAGGCTAAGGCTTGGTTCAAGGTGAACAAGTCTGTGTAAGTCCCTAAGTGG
Organism: Papaver atlanticum; assembly: GCA_023531105.1. Taxonomy (NCBI): domain Eukaryota; kingdom Viridiplantae; phylum Streptophyta; class Magnoliopsida; order Ranunculales; family Papaveraceae; genus Papaver; species Papaver atlanticum. The sequence continues at coordinate 5,836,959 of JAJJMB010016078.1, forward strand.
GCAAGTTTTGTATTTCTTCCCTTTGATGCAATAAAATAAGTTGATTGTGTCATGTTCTAAGTGTTCCTGGTTGACTGTTTGTGTTTGGCTATGTATGGCAATGTTTGAATGCATTATGGGATGCATTTGAGAAGTTAAGTGAAGAGAAAGAAGGCTAAAGACTTCCGCTGAAGAACTGTTGAGTTGGCTGTTTGCATTGGCGCAAACTTATAAGGCTGAAGTGCAGGTGGGTGAAGTTTGATTCACAGAACCACTATGCTGCCGGGTTACACTTTCGCAATTTTTTTACAAGAGGCATTTGAAGGTGTGACACTAACCATAGTGAATTGATATGACGACGGGATCAGTCAGAATTTCGTCACACATGATACATTGGTTACTGTAAGGCCGACCCTAATAATTAGATGGCCCGAGGTAAAAAATCCAAAACGATATAGTTTGGTACAAGTAACCTGCATAAGCATCTTCCTTAATTTCTTAAACCAAATTACTTTACATTATTCTTAACACATCCCTAAGTCAGGTGCGCCAGGATATACTTTAACATTAATGATATGTATACTATATTACTATGTGAAGTTTTGGTAAGTGTCAATCGCTGTAAAAATCTCATTAACATGCACCGATTCATCTTTTATTGTTTGAATGAACTAGAACTTCTTCTTTTTTATAGTATTTTTTCTTGGTTGTTTAGTTTGTTTCGATCTGTTGTTACCTCGTACTAAAATTGGATTGCCAAGCACAACTTTCAAAGGGGTGGAATGATAATTTGGAATGCTAAGTACAAGTTTCAAAGGGACGAAATGACAAGGTCTGACTTACAAAACTGTGTTGAGATAAGGGTGATATATGGTAATCAAACTTGATTTGGGCATGATTGGTTCGGTAACAGGAGGACGTTGAGTTAGAAATATCATATATTGTATAGATTGAGCTTGCAAAAGGAGTGCAGTGTTGCTGAAGTAATGGGATCTTCTTGGTACTTAATCTTCAAAGAGCTTTAGACCTTAGCCTGCTGAGAGGATCTGTATGTTGGAGTTAAAAGACGAATTAAATTCAATTACATTCTAGGTTATTGGAAATGACTTTCTGGAGGGCAATTTCAAGTCAAACAAATTATATGAAACTTTAGAAGAGAATCATTCTCAATGGAGCTATGCAAAGTTGTTAGATTGAAGCTTATTCCACCAAAGGTATTATTCATTATTTGGGTTATATTTCATAAGTTTATCCCTACAGGATGCATGCTGAGAGGTATAGGGTGAAAACGCAGGGGATACCAAATACACCCAACTTTTTCGTTCGGCAACCTGTATAGACAAAACTTGACATAATTGTAAGAAGACCAACTTAATGATCCTTGACAATATGTATAGAGTTAATATCTCAACCTCTACTCAATCAGTGTATATATAGATACAAGGTTCGTGAACCTGATTTTTAAGCAAAGTACTTGGATGATCTCAAAAATCAATAACCAAGATCAATCTAGTCGTATCTAAATAATTCAATCGGAATTCTGCCAAGTTGTGAAACTTGTTATCCATCTTTCAAGATACGAGTTCTAAAAGAAACTAGTCTCGTAATCAATTATAATAAAGAGGACTTATCTACGTATATTGAATACGTACAAACCTGTGTAAATCCAATTATAAAGATAAACAATATAATGCGAAAAAGGAAAAACACAAGACACAAGAAATTTTGTTAACAACGAAACCGCAATAGCACAAAAACCACGGGACCTCGTCCAAATTGAACACCACACTGTATTAAGCCGCTACAGACACTAGCCTACTATCACACTTTGAACTGGAATGTACTTGAAACTGAATCCACCCTCAAAGCGATTCATTTGCAGTCGCACTCCTTACATCTCTTGAACTTCGCAAGGTTCTACGCACTTAATTCCCTTAGATTACGTTTTTTACAGCCTAAGAGTTGCCTCAGCCAAAGTGAAGACTTTTGATACCAATCTGCCTCTAACAGATAAGCCTATTTGATTTCCGCTTAGATCAATGATCTAGGTGTGCAAATATGTTTGCAATAGCAAGCTAGAAAACCTCACAAATCCGGAACTTACTACTCCCGAAGAGCGGCCTAGATTCTTAACCACTTATCAAGAACAATCGTTGAAAGGTCAACTAAGATTAGTCATTAGACATCTGTCTTGAGGAATCACAAAGTCATAGACGATGAAACTTTGTGACAACTATCTATCTTGTCTGAAAAAGATTACGAAAACCTCAATAACATAAAAACAAGATCAGGATTCACGGACTATCAAGGTAAAGATAGACGGACATGGCTTAACGAATCCCCAAGCAAAGTCTTTATAGTCGTAGACTGATATAATTTTAGATAGTGGTAAGAATGGGTTCGTTAAGATTTGTGAAGATTCGAGTTTTTTAAAATCAATAAAAATTATATACAAAAATTGTACAATTGGTGCAAGAGGTACTGGGACTAAGGATTTAATTTTTAGAGTGAAAATAACCAAGACACTAGATTCCACTATTACACATGAATAAATGATGATAAGAATTCCAAAACTCTAATTATTTTTAAAATATCTTTTTCTTAATTCACAAATTATCAAGCATATTCTCAAACATTAATTGTATCCCTTAAGCATAGATTATCTAACCAAAGCATAACCTATCTAATTGAATCACAACTAATTAGGAAAAATTATGCAAATAATTAAAATTCTGCAAAGCAGTAATTTGAGTGAATTATAAATTGCAAAATTAGAGAAAAGTAAAATAATTACCAATTATTCATGCAACAATAGCTTCCCCCATGTCTTGGTTACGCGAGAATTAGCTCATCATTATCATGGAAATATGCTCAAAATTCATCTTTATTATTGCTCAAAAATGGTTCACAAATGATGAAATAGGAGAAAATTGACAAAAACCGGGTTTGTAACACTTCTGTTTGTTACAAACTGAGCTGTTACAGAGAACGATAAAAATGAAGTGTTGTTAACACTGTCGCATTACGACCCTCATCCTTGTGTCGCTGTCACTGTTGAAGAACGACGGTTACCTTGCGTCTAATGTTCTTCGCGTTTATCAGCAGCAGCAGCAGCAGAAACCGAGTTCTGCAACTTGTGATTTCTTCTTCTCTGGCTCTTCTCAGCTCCCAAAACTCTCCACACCCCTTCCTTGTACCTGTAGAAATCTATTTATACTCCTAATCCTCATTTAATCCGGCCATATCTCCCAAATAATCTTCATTTATCAATATTATTCTCCACGGCTAAAATTTCCATTTTTTGATCTTCCACGCGTTCTCAGCTGTCAAACTTCGTTATTTATCTTCTTCATGAATCTTTGTAGTGCAACACACTCGAAACTCATGCATTACATGCCTCAAACTCGTGTCAAATTCACTTGAACCCGTGAAAACTTGTGTCCACTGTTTTGGATTGAAACACGTAATTAAGCCAAATTTGATCGGAAACAACACCCATACCAGCTTTCTATAGTCATATCACGTCTACCCATTAAGTTTAAGGGATTTAATCTCACTAAATCACGTCCAAAAATCCAACAGAAAATTCTGCAGAAAAATGAATTTTTTTCCCGCCAAAAATATTTTTCAAACGATGAAGGTGAAGTGCCCTGAATCCAAAACGTGGGTGCCTTTAACAGCTCGGCTGCCTTGGGGGTGCCCTTATCCATTTTTAGGGTGCCTTTAGTAATTTTGGTGGGTGCCTTTAACACTTTTTTCTGGGGTGCTTCCGGTGTATTTCTGGGGTGCTTCCGGTGTATTTCTGGGGTGCTTCCGGTGCATTTCTGGGGTGCCTTTAGTACTCTATCCTGGGGTGTAAAGCACCACTTTACGAGCCAATTTCGTCGCAAGAGCTTATTTCTCTAAAAATACCTACAAAGACATAAAACACCATAATAAGTACAAAAATGGGTACTAATAATATATACAATAGAGATGAAAATAGACACATAAATGCGTCTATCATAGACCTAAAAGGTCAATTGAGACGACTCTAGATCAACTAGGACACAAAGTGTCCGGTATTGATTTTCCAGTTGACGGAGGTACTCTATTCATAGTTTTCAAATACTAGGGTTAGCTTAGAATTCAAGCTAAGATAACTTGAGAATCAAGAAAACAAAATAGGTCTTCAAACTATAATATAAGACTATACAAATATGTTCGGTTTGATTGAGTTCTGAAAAAGCGGGGGTATAACAACCACACCCAATATTTCGTTTAGGCAATATGTATGGACTAACTCCAATATAATTCTGAGAGCACCAACTAATAAAGCGAGCTCGATCAAGAAATATATCAAAGAGTTATATCTCTGTTTCTTAATGTAATCAGCAAATCAAACAGATGGAAATCCATGAGCCTGATTAATATAAGAAATAACTTGGACGGTATCAAAAACCAATATCCAAGTGTCAATCAATTCAATCAACAACCAAAGGTCGGATTCACTAATTGATTGAACTTACGCACAACCTGTGATATTTCAATTATATAAAAAAATATAATGCGTAAAAGAAATAACAAAGACACCAGAGATTTTGTTAACAAGGAAACCGCAAATACAGAAAAACCCCGGGACCTTGTCCAGTTTTGAACACCATACTGTATTAAGCCGCTACAGACACTAGCCTACTAAAAGTTAACTTCGGATTGGAATATAGTTAAGCCCTAACCAATCTCACACTGAATAAGGTACAGTAGTGTTCCTTACGCCTCCAAAACCGCGCCAGATTCTACGCACTTGATTTCCTTAGCTGATCTCACCCACAACTAAGAGTTGCTACGACCCAAAGTCGAAGACTTAATAATCAAATCTATCTCCCACAGAAAAGTCTATTTAGATAGATAAATCTGTCTCCCACAGAAATACCTACAAGGTTTTGTTCCGTCTTTTGATAAATCAAGGTGCACGGGAACCAATTGATATACCAGACTAATATTCCCGAAGAACAGCCTAGAAATATCAATCACCTCACAATAACTTAACTCTATGGTAGTAGAACAAGTTATTGTGGAATCAAAAACGATGAGACGAAGAGGTTTGTGATTACTTTTTATATCTTGCCTATCTGAGATAAATCTCGAGCAAATTTAGAGAAGATAGTACTCAATAAGATAGAACAAGTAAGATAAGAACACACAACTACAGAGAAAATAGTTGGGTCTGGCTTCAGAATCCCAATGAAGTCTTTAAGTCGTTAACCTATAACGGTTTTAGGAAAAACCTAGGTTAAAGGAGAATCGACTCTAGATGCAACTAGTATCACACAAGAGGTGTGGGGATTAGATTTTCCAGTTGCTAGAGTTCTCCCTTATATAGTCTTCAAATCAGGGTTTGATAGCTTAGAAACAAAGCAATCAATATTCGTCGTTAGATGAAAACCTGATTTATGATACAAGTTAAGTTTGCTTAAAACCAAAGCAATATCTCTCCACCGTTAGATGGTCTTAGCTTGTTACACACAAATGAATTATACCTTCATTTAGATATGGGTAACCGTACCTAAACGTGTATATTGAGTTGGCTCAACAATAGTTAACCGAAGTTAGCCATATGAACACTTTCATATCAACCTTGTTCATATTAACACATCTAGACCAAATGACTCAAATGAATCTAGTTGTGTTACTCATAGAGTTGTTCAATTGTTTATATTCTCATAGAAGTATACAAGACACAATTGAAGCAAAATCGGATTTGATTCACTCGAAACAATTCATGAACATTTTAGCCACGGTTTGCAAAGATTGCATTCCTTATTATATAAATGTATTTGTTCATGATTAACCGATTTAGGTACTTAACCACTCAAGTATGCAAACGGGTACGCATACTTAGAGTTCCGGACCTGGTCTGTCCGCCAGTATGCAAACGGGTACGCATACTGTCTTTCACGACCGAACTCAGTTGAAATCAATATGCAAACGGGTACGCATATTATAGTTACCGGACTTCAATTGTTAAACCAGTATGCATACGAGTATGCATACTAAGTTCCCGGACCTATAATACACTTGCAACAATTAGCATATAAGTACGCATACTGTGTTATATCCAGACAATGGTTAATTGTTCTAAACTCCAATTTCAATCATTGAAACATTCTTAGAAGACGACAATAACTGTCTCACACAAACTATTAGCTTCAAAGCAATTTTCAAGTGATCAAATGATCAATACGAAACATTCCTAGTCTACATCAAATGACTGTCTCACACAAATCTTATAAGATGTTACTAGGCGATTTTCACATGATCATCTTTTGACTTTCGTCAAGAATCAAAGATGAACTTGGTTAAAGAGAAATCTTACCAACACATATTTCGATAAATATGTAAGCGAGTTAAACTCAGCTTGAAACATCAAATATGTATAATATAAAGTCTATATAGTTATACGACTTAGTCTAGGAGATAAAAAAAAAAAGACTTTTGTGTGATAGATGAGTTCAAGTCTCCACATACCTTTTGTTGATGAAGTTCCTCCAAGATCTCCTCAATATATCTTCGTCTTCAATCGATGAACATCGTGAAGTCTAAAGCTCAACTACACATTCTATCCTAGTCCGAGACATAACTATAAGTAGATTAGAAATCAAGACTTATAGTTTTGACAACTAAACTTGACAAACAAGCTTGAGATAGCAACGCTTGCGAGTTTGAACGAGCAGTGCTCTAAAAATCTCCCCCTTTGTCAATTTTAGTGACAAAAATATCAATACATATGGATTACAAAATAAATAAAACTTTGTAGCTTCTCATCCAAATGCTTCATTTCCTTGGTTCTTCAACATTACTCGAAATCTTTGTCACTTACAAGTACTCCAGTGATTCTGAACATGTTCAACTCAGCATCATGGTTGTTGAAGATCTGTAGCCATAACAATGAGAAAACAGATGTTCTCAATCATTGTTATACAGTGTCATGGTATTATTACACAGCATCAAAGTTCAATTGTATCACAACTTTGACAACAATACTATGGTGATATGTTTCACTCCCCCTTAGTCAATAATTCATCTCATAATGAAAACCACTCCCCTTACATAATGATCCGTAAACCATATGTATATGTAGTGTGAACTACAAAATAATTCTCCCCCTTTTTGTCAATATAAATTGGCAAAGGTACGAAACTAGTGGGATCATAATGAAATTCTCAAAAAGATACTTCATGACTAAAAGAGAACATATCAACTTTGTTTCGATGATTTCACATAGTCGAAACTTAGTGTATTCATCAAGGAGTTTATAAAGATACATGATAACTCTTACAATATTCCACAGCCGCACTCCCCATAAAGATTTGGCAATTAAGCACAAGTTCAATTAAGAACTCTCCCACATAAAATGTCATTCCCAAAAGAACAACAAGAGTGACCTTACTTTTACAAGAAAAAAAGGATTTCTTTTGGACATTAAAAAATCACATGAAACATGAATTTGTATCCAGAAAACTCAATTAAATTAACCACAAAGGAACCTTAATGATTAATTTAATCGGAATTGCTCAACATAAGAAAATTTACGGAACCATACAGTACTTTCACATAGAAGTGGATCAAGGAAAGATCAATACTGCGGAATATTCAAAAGTTCATTCTATCTTTTATCAAAATTTGTATAAAGACATATAATAGACTTAACTTTTGAGCATATATGGGACAATCATAGTTCACGATCGTAAACACACATATCCCATACCAAGTTTTGCAATATATAAAACTAATAAAGATTAATACTGCAAAAATCATCTTCCAAATAACTTAAAATTTAAATAAATAAATCTAAAACATTTCAAGATGAAAACGTTGGAAATAGCTATGTGTAATCACAATAATTGATATTCCAAACCCTAGTTATCCTTCTTAAAACACAAGAATAAATTCTCATAAGAAGTTTCCTAGACATTAAGGTTCTTGAAAAATTCTTTATCGTCCCTGAACTCCTTGTCGTCAACAGACATTGGAACATCAGGTTCATGAAGAAAGGAGTCAATTCCAACGAACCTTCTAGACTGATGCCGAACCAGGGCCTTCTGAATTTCAAGAATCCTTAGAATAATAGCCTTTATTTGCTGAATATCCTTTCTTGTTTCCTTCAACTTTTCAAGGACACCAGAAAACTTCTGAAGATTTGAAGGGACAGCCCTTGGTTTCCTCACATTCTTCATTTTTCTTTTCAAAGTTGAAGGTAAATGAGATATATCTTTTTCCTTCATGATTGATGGCTTAACAATCATATTAACATCTTTTCCATCAGAAGATGCTTGGGGTTTTCATACAAGAATGGGATTGTGAGAGAAATTCACAAATCAAGCTCTACAAGCAATCTTATAATAAAAAGAGTTTCCTGGGAAGGAAAAAAAAATGTAGGTTTACGGAACCTTCATTCAAAGGATTCACGTACACACAACTCTCAACCCTAAAGAAGGTAGAATTGTCTATTTTAACCCTTTTTTAATGATCAAACAGGGAAAGTCTTTTCAATACCAATCTCATATATGAAAAGAGCAATAGAATTCCAAACAGAAACACAAAACAAAAAATAAAAAATAAACAAAAAATTTCTTTTCCAAAACTCTAAAACGTGCTAAACTCTTGTCTCTTTTGTACCAGGCACATGAAACAAGATGCATCTTCAACATAATTAAGCTGTGTTGGGGTGAACAACAATATGTCCACCATAATCTTCTTGTACAGAATTCTTAATACACTCTTTCTTAGAAAGTTTAGACCTTGTTTTTTTTCTCTGTAATGGTCTAATTTTTTCTTTAGAAATTAACTTCTTTGGAGAAGAGTTGAGTTTACATACCTCAAATGATTTCTGAACAAGTTTGAGCTTGTTTGTTAATCGATTTGATCTCCGTTGAAGTGTGTTGACATATCTTATCTTATGTTTGTACTTGAAACATTTAGAGAGTTCATGACCCTTGAGAGTACAATAAGAACATGTCAATATGGAGGACGGTTCAGACACCATAGATGAGCATGCTGCTAAACAAATTGAGGTACCTGAAACATGTGAGATAGAATTTTCAGTCGACAGGGAAAAATCCATTTTATCCTCCAAAGTGGTTGAAGTTTCTCCAGGAAGAATATCAAGATTGATGTACGTGTTGCTAAAATTATCAAAATCAATATTTTCACCAAGGAGAGCAACACTTGATCTTTCGTCTTCATTAGAATCATAGTGATCAGACATTTCATAAGAGTTGCAGCAAGACCTTTGTTCCCAGTGTATTTTCTACGATTTGGACACTCATTAGCAAAATGACCAAAACCTTTACACTTAAATCACTATGGCATATCCTCATCATCAGTATCGACGGTATCCCTGTTTTTAGGAGGAACACGATCATGAGGTTTAACTGATGATCTAGGCTTATCTCTAGTGAACCGTTTACTTCTCTTCAAGAGAAGATCTCTAAACTGTTTTGTGATCAAACAGACTGACTTGTCAAGATCTTCATCTGATGAATCAGTCTTAGTAGGATCTTCTACAAAGATGCCAACACTTTTACTTTTATCAAGTATTTTAGTGTTCGTTTGTGCTTTGAAAGCAATATCCTTTCCAGATTTGGATATAAGCTCATGATCAAAGATCTTTAACTTTCCAAAAAGAGTATTTCTGGAAAGTGTTTCAAGGGTATTTCATTCAACAATGGCATGTTTCTTAGAATTGTATCTTGATGGAAATGATTTGAGAGTTTTCATCATGATGTCCTTTTCAGGAATAGTCTTACCCAATACAAAAGAAGCATTAACAATTTCAGACACTTTGTGATTAAACTCATCAAATGAATCTTCATCAGCCATATGAAGGTTTTCCCAATCAGAATTTAGGTTTTGAAGCCTAGCTTCTTTTTCAAAGGTATTCCCTTCAAATACGGTTTCTAAGATCCCCAAGTATCTTTAGACTTAGTGCATGTAGTCACATGGTGCTAAAGATCTGGGGTAATGGCGTGAATGATCGCATTTAAACCATCAGAATTTTGCTTTGCAGCAAGAATCTCTTCAGGTTCATATGCACCAATATCCTTCGGAGAAGTCACACCATTTACTGTAACCATAGGAGGATTATAGCCCTTAACAACATAAACCCATGATTAAAAATCACATGCTTGGAGAAAGGCACGCATTGCAATTTTCCACCACAAGTAATTTGAGCCATCGAAGACTGGTGGTACGTTTATAGAGATAGCACTTCTGTCCATAGAGTCAGATTGTTACAAATACAGAATTATGAGGTCTTAAACGTGTTTTCCTGCTCTGATACCAATTGAAAAGGTGGGGGTATAACAAGCACACCCAATATTTCGTTTAGTCAATCTGTATGGACTAACTACAATATAATTCTGAGAGCACAAAAAAATAAAGAGAGCTCGATCAAGAAATATATCCAAGACTTATATCTCTGTTTCTTAATGTAATCAGCAAATCAAACAGATGGAAATCTGTGAGCCTGATTAATACAAGAAACAACTAGGACGGTATCAAAAAACCAATATCCAAGTATCAAACAATTCAATCAACAACCAAAGGTCAGATTCACTAATTGATTGAACTTACGCACAACCTGTGATATTCAAAGTATATAAACAAATATAATACGAAAAATAAATAACACAGACACCAGAGATTTTGTTAACGAGGAAACCGTAAATGCAGAAAAACCCTAGGACCTAGTCCAGTTTTGAACACCACACTGTATTAAGCCGCTACAGAAACTAGCCTACTACAAGTTAACTTCGGATTGGAATGTTGTTGATCCCTAACCAATCTCACACTAATTAAGGTATAGTCGTGTTCCTTACGCCTCCAGAACCACGCCGGATTCTACGCACTTGATTCCTTTAGCTGATCTCACCCACAAATAAGAGTTGCTACAACCCAAATTCGAAGACTTAATAAACAAAACTGTCTCCCACAGAAAAGTCTATTTAGATAGATAAATCTGTCTCCCACAGAAATACCTACAAAGTTTTGTTATGTCTTTTGATAAATCAAGGTGCACAGGAACCAATTGATATACCAGACTAATATTCCCGAAGAACAACCTAGAAATATCAATCACCTCACAATAACTTAACTCTATGGTAGTAGAACAAGTTATTTTGGAATCAAAAACGATGAGACGAAGAGGTATGTGATTACTTTTTATATCTTACCTATCGGAGATAAATCTCGAGCAAATTTTAGAGAAGATAGTACTTAATAAGATAGAACAAGTAAGATCAGAACACGCAACTATAGAGAAAATAGTTGGGTATGGCTTCAAAATCCCAATGAAGTCTTTAAGTCGTTAACCTATAACGGTTTTAGGAAAAACCTAGGTTAAAGGAGAATCGACTCTAGATGCAACTAGTATCACACAGGAGATGTGGGGATTAATTTTTCCAGTTGCTAGAGTTCTCTCTTATATAGTCTTCAAATCAGGGTTTGATAGCTTAGAAACAAAGCAATCAATATTCACCGTTAGATGAAAACATGATTTAAGATTCAAGCTAAGTTTGCTTAAAACCAAAGCAATATCTCTCTACCGTTAGATGGTCTTAGCTTGTTACACACAAATAAAATATACCTTCATTTAGATATGGGTAACCGTACCTAAATGTGTATATTGAGTTGGCTCAACAATAGTTAACCGAAGTTAGCCATATGAACACTTTCATATCAACCTTGTTCATCTTAACACATGTAGACCAAATGACTCAAATAAATCTAGTTGTATTACTCATAGAGTTGTTCAATTGTTTATATTCTCATAGAAGTATACAAGACACAATTGAAGCAAAATCGGTTTGATTCACTCGAATCAATTCATGAACATTTTAGCCACAGTTTACAAAGATTGTATTCCTTATTATATAAATGTATTTTTTTCATGATTAACCGATTTTAGAACTTAACCACTCAAGTATTCTAATGGGTACGCATACTTAGAGTTCCGGACCTGGTATGTCCGCCAGTATGCAAACGGGTACGCATACTATCTTTCACGATGCATACTGTCTTTCACGACTGAACTCAGTTGAAAACAGTATGCAAACGGGTACGCATATTATAGTTCCCGGACTTGAATTGTTAAACCAGTATGCATATGGGTATGCATACTAAGTTCCGGGACCTGGAATATGCTTGCAACAGTTAGCATACAAGTACACATATTATGTTATATCCAGACAATGGTTAATTGTTCTAAACTCCCATTTCAATCATTGAAACATTCATAGAAGACGAGAATAGCTGTCTCACACAAACTATTAGCTTCAAAGCAATTTTCAAGTAATCAAATGATCTATACGAAACATTCTTAGTCTACATCAAATGACTGTCTCACACAAATCATATAAGATGTTACCAGGCGATTTTCACATGATCCTTTTTTGACTTTCGTCAAGAATCAAAGATGAACTTGGTTAAAGAGAAATCTTACCAACACATATTTCGAGAAATATGTAAGCGAGTTAAACTCAGCTCGAAACATCAAATGTGTATAATATAAAGTCTATATAGCTCTACGACTTAGTCTCAATAGGAGATAAAAAGAAATTGACTTCTGTATGATAGATGAGTTCAAGTCTCCACAATCCTTTTGTTGATGAAGTTCCTCCAAGCACTCCTCAGTAGATCTTCGTCTTCAATTGATGAACGTTGTGAAGTCTAAAGCTCAACTACACATTCTATCCTAGTCCGAGACATAGTTATAAGTAGACTAGAAATCAAGACTTATAGTTTTGACAACTAAACTTGACAAACAAGCTTGAGATAGCAACGCTTGCGAGTTTGACCGAGCAGTGCTCTAACAAGTTCAATAACCATGTATAATGACTGTTGGGTTTGGCAAGTTACCGAAGAACTAAAAGCTACTTGATGTTCATTTGAACACCTAAGAAATTAATCATGATTCAAACAATTAAGTGTTTTAATTAATCAATAAAGTCTTAGAAGTGTTTAAGAGAGTTTTAGCTAAACATATTAAAATAATAAGTCTTTAAGCATCTGTTAAATATTGCCATGACAGTTGGTACAATGGTTTGTGAACCACAAGGATTGTTCACGAGTCAGGGTGCAACGATTCGTGAACCGAGTTCGTCAATCCTACAAGACTCCAGAACTCAATTGACCTCAGTTCGTGAACTTGGTTCGCCAACTGATAGCCAACTTATCCAACCTATAAAATTCAGTTCACCAAGGTTCGCCAACCAGGTTCGTGAATTGTTCCCAACTGAACTTATGGTTTGAGAATGGAGTTCACCAACCTTCCTGTATTTCTGAATCTCAAATATATCTATGGTTCACAAACTGATTTCGCCAACCTAATCTGAGTAGAAATTCAGTAAGTTCATATATTTCTCTTTTGATGATTGAAACATTTCCAGGTGATATAATCATTTTCATGAGCAATTTTCAATTTTCAATTGATCCACAAACTAATTCATAACACTAATACTGTTAAGGACCTTTGAACATCCAATCGCTAAATCATATTTCGAGTTTTCTCACAAGACAAGATTGAGTCGAAACATCTTCTTTGTTAATCAACTATAAGTCATACGACATAGTCTCAATAGATAGAATGATGGTATAGTGAGTAAAAAAGAATGGTTCAGTCTTCACATACCTGGTATAGAAATTCTCCAAAATGTCTTCATCGACCTTCAGTCTTCAAGGGTGATCTCTGATACTCAACTAAAATTCTAACCTATTTGAAACTTGACTTAGTAGACTATAAATCAAGATATAGTTTTGATCACCTAACATTGACAACAAGTTTGAGACAAAAAAAACATGTAGGTTCAACCGAGCAATGCTTTAAAAATTTGCACTACATAATGGTATACCAAGCAACACATATTTTCTTTCCAATTTTATCTTTTTTTACATTAAATTTTTGCAAAATATCTTAAGACACCTCCAACTCTTCTCCTTCCGGTCTTTCTACATCAAGATCCACATAATATTTCTGGGATTATAAAAAAGTGTCTCACAATGCAATTCCTACCCACACGTGTTCCTTTATCACTTTACCTGTCAAGCGTGTTTCTACTCGATTAATGATTGCACTTCATATCATGTTATTTTTCTATAAATTAGTCATGTACTTCTTCATTATTGAATTTTTCTATCAATTATTCACGTACTTCTTCATTATTGAAAGTATCTCTCTTCTTACAAGGTGGTGAAAGTGAAAAACAAAAAAAAGAATACACTTCATTTTATGTCGTTTTTCTATCAATTAGTCACGTACTTCTTCATTATTGAAAGTCTTTATCTTACAAGGTGATGAAAGTGAAAACCGAAACAAATGATAGTACAAAATAGAAATAAAATCTTTTCCTCCTTTTTACATTATCGAAAGGAGCTCCCTCACCCTTCTTGCTTCATCTTCTTTGTTTTTGATCGATTCCTTCCGCTTATTTTTATTATAAGGGTTAGCTTTCCCTGAGGTTAATTCATTATTTATTTATTTTGCTTTGGTTTTCTAAGGTTAGTCTTTTTAGTCCTCTGTTTTACATTTTAAACTTAATTTCAGTGCACTTTGCAAATTATGTTTGAAATATACTAACAAAATTTGATAAGGTGGCATTATTAACTCAGTATATTTGTTTTATATACATATATATATATAAATTAAACATAGGAATTCTAGGATTTTCCCACTACGTGATGGTGAAATTCACAGTTTTCAGAATTCGAGGTATTTGAAAATTACAATTGTCACATTCGGTATTCGGTTGTATCCAGTGAAATTCATAGTTTTCAACTGTAATAATTAGTTGTGCAACCTGAAAATCACAATTATCACAAAAAACACCCTAAAACCCCAGAAAAATAAAAACCATTATTCAGCTGGGTGGTTCTGGTTCTAAGGCTGTTATGAGTGAAAATAAATTAGAAATAGATTCGATATTAATGATTCAGCTGTTGTTGTGGGAAGGAAAGATAATTTATCAGATATATTAGATTTACTAATTGATAGTCGACCCAACTACAACCAAGAAAGCAATTCTGTTGTTCGCATTATTGGTATGAGAGGGATTGGCAAGACCACACTTGCTCAATTGGTACTCAAGGAAATAAATGATATTCACACGACTCATTTCAAAGTCAAAAAGTGGGTTTTTGTGTCCAGAAAATCAGACGTCAAGTCATATTTGGAGACCTCTTGGATGAAGAACGAAAATCAAGCTTTGAAATTAAATCGCCTGAAAGAGATACTAATGGTAGGGAAATGCCTGATAATCCTCGATGATGTGTAGTTAAATAATGGCATCGATGTAGAGAAGCTGCTGAAAGATCTTTTGTCTCTCAGTTGCGTGGGAAGTAAAAAATTTATGACTATGCGAAATGTTGAGCGTATTCCACAAAGGACGGGTTGTCAATACAAGAACTACCCTTTACATGAGTTATCTGGTGATGATTGTTGATCCATGATTGAGAAAATTGCATTTGGACACGGAGGTGCAAAGGAGACCGTAGATTTAGTCAGCATAGGGAAGCAAATTGCGAGAAAGTGTGGAGGTCCTCCTCTAGCTGCAAAGACTATTAGGGGTTTGCTCTACTCAAGAGATAGTGAAGAAGAATGGTCAGATATCTTGAACAACGAACTGGAGAATGATTAGAAGAACGATTAGAATTCTTCCCCTTCTTCCGTTTGCGGATTAGAAGAACGATTAGAATGATTACGATTCTTCATGCAAATCATTTTATTGTTGTGTTTAATCGACCATCAAAGTTCTATACATCGAAGCTGATGAAAATTTGAAATCGAGATTTCACGAATAAGTTTCATTGAGAAGATAAGACGAGGAAAATAAAATTGATCTTGTGGTAATTAAGTTTATGATTTTAAGTTTTTAAAGTAGGTTTCTAATTAATAAAAAAGTATTTTTTTGTGATTTAAAGTATTCAAGGATATCTAAGTAATTTATCACTCACAAGTTACCACTTATTACCCCACCACAGGTATGATAATCAATTTGTATGCCTCAATTTTTTTGAGTATGTCTCAAAATAAGATTTTATTTTTTAGTAAAGGTAATAGTTTGAATTTCGTTTTAACCCGGTATGAAGCCCACCATTTAGCCCACTAATGACTATTTTGTTGCTATTTAAAATTGAAAACAGCTATTGGTATTTATTATTTAGAGCATATGAAATGGTCATCAACATCAAGTAAGGTAGATAACTTGAACATTAACATAAGTTTTGGAGTTTTGGGGCTTAATTAATTGATGAGAGGATAACTTTTAGTTTTTAGTGGCTTAGTTGATTCATGATAATGCTAAGAGAATACATTAAGGGGTATTCATGTTATAGCCTCCTCAAATAATCACACTTTTTTTATATAATTGATTTTTTTCAAAAGTAACTATTCGATCCGATGTTAGTAATCTAAAGGAAAATTACGTTTGTACCTCAAATATGTGAGTTGGTTCAAAAAATTGCCGCGACCTTCGTCATTTAGCGATATTGGTAAATTAGTCCCATTCGGAAAAAAAAAATATTATGGGCCCCACCTCTGAAGTGGACCAATGCAAACAAGTGGACCATGAACTCTTATTGGTGGTTCAAAACTACCCTCATGTAGGTGCAACACTTTGTTGATGGTGTGGCTCTTTGGGACTGAAAACAAATCTGATCAAGTGGACTTTCAATTCCTAGTCGGTAATATCAGACATGATCTCTTCATATATGGCACTATGAGTTGTCCATGACCATGTCAAATCGACGAATTTCGTAGGTGTATGTCTTCTACATGCGATTTGTGGGCAGAATTGGTTTAAGGTTGAACTTTAATGAAAAGCTTTAAACTTTGTAATATAAAAAACCTTACCTACTAATGAGAACTAAAACAACAGATGGAAATTATCAGTTTGTAGTCAAACAGCATGCTACTTGGACAGGAATTATGCTAAAGTATTATGATGTCTTCCTGTGGAAGGGACTCAGGAGATGTTAAAAGTTATGAATAGTGGATATTCATGGACTTAATATTGACAGAGATATGCCTGCAAGCTCAGGCAATGCAGGATAAGCCATTCAACAGTGTAGGATACGCTATTAGTCTTTATATTTCTGTAATAATGTAAACATGTGGTTCACACACCTTTTACTCTGCCAATTAAGTCGCTAATACTAATTTGAAGTAATTAGTATTTAAATCTTGTAACTAATAATCTCTTTTGCATGTTAATGAAAATCTGAGTTTTCTCCTTCACCATTTTTGCATCTCTGATACATCCATGAGTGTTATCATGGAAACAAACTTTTAAAGCTGATGTTCAACTAATCAATCCCAATCTTATGGGATCTTCTTTCATCATGAGTGTGTTCATTATCTTCTTATGCTATTTTGAGTTGTTCATGCAACAATGTTGGTGATTTTTTGGAGATCTTTTTACTCATGTTCGGCTGTTTTGTGTCTTTCAATTGGTTTTTTGGTTTCATATTGTTGTAGATCTACTGCTTCTTGATCTATTGATCATAAATTTATGAGGTTTTTGTACTTCTAATTTTGGATTTCATATCTTCATTTCTCAATCTACTTTCTGCTTAATCATGGAACATACTCGAATTTAAAAGTTTCTGCTCAACACAATCACAAACATTATTAAGTTGAAGTTAAAGGATAACAACTATTTGACCTGGAAAACATTGATGCTACCTTTGTTTCGTAAATTTCAAGTGAAGAAATATGTGGATGGTTTTTTTCCATGTCATGTGATGTATGTTACTAGAGAAAATCAAACCAATCATATTGTTAATCCGTTGTATGTATCTTGGAACACTGAAGACTTTACATTTCTTTTATGAATACATTCAACAACTTGAGATTTAGTAATTTGTTATGTAGATGGTACTTCTAATTCTCATGGTTTGTGGTATTTTATTGAGTCGAGATTTGAACAAACTTCATGCACTCATACAATACAACTACGCACCTAACTCCAGATTATCAAGATGACATGATATGTTGCTCACTTTCTTGTTGAAATCAAGAAACTACAAGATCAACTTGCAGATGATGTATCTATAATTTATGAGAATGAAATGGTAATAAGCATCCTTTCACGACTTTAATCTGACTATTATGTTTTTGCTATATCTATTAGCATTCTTGCACCTCTTATAGCCAGTCAAGAACTGCATAATCTGCTTTTCAGTGAGGAAATAGTTATTTCTACCACCAAGATTGAAGCTAAAGGATTTGCTGTTAATGTTGGTAATTCTAGATTTGGATCCACTAGATATACTAATCCTTATATGCTTCCAAGATATTGGTGGATATGGAGGTAGAGGTGGCGGATTTCCCAATCCTTATATGCTTCCAAGACCTACTTATGACAGAGGTTTTCAGCTGTAGAGAAGCTAATCTATCAAATATTCAATATTCCAAGACTTACAGCTATCACTTGCACTCATAGGTTAAAGGTTCCATACCAAGGTTGAACTCCACCACCAAATCTCTGTGTTATGCTTGTTGCGGCTGATATTTTTTGATGATCAAGAGACATGGCAAGCTGACAGTGGTGCAAACAATCATGTTACTTCACATTCCATAACTTTGACTACTTCCGCTCCATATGAAGGAACATAACAAATATCTATTGCTAGTGGTCAAGGTATGCACATTACCCATTTATGAAACTCTTGTAGACCTGTTAATGACTGACATTTTTCTAGTCCCAAATTCTTCACTTAATCTTGTAAGTTTTCATAAATTTACCATTGACAATCATTGTGAGTTAACCTTTTCTCCTAATGGTTTTTCTGTGAAATACCTGAATTTTGGGAAGAAATTTTTCCAAGGTCCACATAGGAATAGTCTATAACACATTCATTTCATCTCAAAATCTTATGCTTTCACATCAACACTCACTGATAGAGATATTCTGCACATAAGATTTGGTAATCCTTCATTTCAAACATTAAAAAAATTATGTCATGTACTTAGGATTTGAAGCCTCACTACTTAAGATTTTGGTCATTCTTTTTCGATTTTCTGAAGAAAAAATTAGGGCTTTTGTTAGATCTGCAATGGATGTGTATTTGAGATCACTTTTTTGTTCGATTTCAAATGTAAGAGTTAATAAGATTTCATTTTTACAACAAGGATTTTGAAATGGATGCTAATCGTACCACTACTGACTTATAACAGTTAAATTAACTTTAATAAGGACATGATTTCAGCTACAGATTTCTTAGATGTCTCTTCTGCAATAACTCATTTTAGCTTTACAGATTTTTCAAAATCTTCCTTCTCAACTGCATCTCTTACTGTAATATGCATAACATAAATACTCAACATCAAGAATAAAATTGCATCTATTTCATTTTTTAAAGATTTTTGAGATTTACTTTTTTTATTACTTGCTTTTTGTGCAAGAATTTGGTGTATATCTTATTCTCATTCACTTGATCTATATAAGCTTTTGTTAATGCTTAGGGATTTGATTTTTCTTCCTTATTGTTTCTATGGATCTTTATTTAATGTGAAAAACATAAATTAAAATGGGGATTGATTGCTTACAAAGCAGCACAACAAGAAATACAATCAGGGGAAAGCTTATTAAGCGAGTGCGAGTCTTGCTTTCTGCATTCGTATCGGCTAGCTAGTTGATTTTTATATCTAATATTTTTTTCATTTTGCCTAAATTTGTTCACTGCTTCGTGGATGATTGCAGATAGCTCTAAAGTATGTAGTCAGTGAACAATTTCAGAGGCAAGTATGGTTGTAATTTATTTATTTATTTCGAGATGTTTGTCTTAACTGATTTTTTTATACTTGTATGGTTCATTTATTTATAAGTTTGTTTTTGTGTCTTTTATTTGGCAGCAGGCTTTGAGATCTAGACAATTTCAAAGATCTCTCTTGGAATGCTTTTGTGGTTTCTATACTTTTGTGTTTTTATAGATGATTTGAAATGCTTCATTTGTTGTATATTATTGTGATATCTAATATATTCAATCCCAGATCTCCGACGTTTCCTGCCCCTCATGAGATAAGCACATGGAGCAACCCCTTCTATCGTACCTTCCCACCCTTGGAAGGTGAACCGTCATCGACTCTGATACCATTTGTAATGACCCGTCCCTCTATCGATACTGACCTCACTGCGGTTATCCGGTAGTGCGGGGTTTTCAACGGGTATCGTTGCGGTAATCCAGCAGAAACTTTCCGGAAGGTCACCCATCCCTGGATTACTCCCGCCCGAGCACGCTTAACTGCAAAGTTCTCTTCCAACTCTAGAGCCAATTGTGCTGAAAATGCCTCGGTCTTAGGAAAGGACAAATCATTACTTATATTCTATTCATCGAACCACTGCCGAAATCGGGTTATCTGATGTAGTGCTTGTAATTTAAAAGGCTACGTAGCCGTTACAGACCATCACTGTGCACGGTTCCAGAACCCTAGACCATAGTGCATATTCTTCTCTGTAATTTCGAGGTGGACTTCTCATATGCTTATATGAATTCCTAACTAAAATTTCATCTATACTGAGAAAATGTTGCTTGACAACAAACCCTAGATTGAATTCAAAGCTACCCATAGACTTGAAATCCATAAATAAAGAGACTCTTTCAACATGATTTCTTAATCCCCGTCATTCTTGTGTATTAGTTGCTTTGCTAGAGTCGTCCTCTATAACCTAGGTTTATTTACAGAACTGTATTAGGTTACGATTTTTGAATACTTCACTTAGGGGTTCGTGAAGCCCAGTCAAATTATATTTTCACCTGATAGTGTTAGAGAAATGCTCGATTGAACCCATAAGTTTTTTTATGTCAAGATTGTTTTCAATGTTAGATTATCATAACTATATCTTGATTTTTACTCTACTAAGTCAAATCTCGGATTAGGTTAGAATTTGGTAGTTGAGTATCAGACATTACCCTCAAATATTGAAGATCGACGAAGATATTTGAAGAACTTGTGTATCAGGTATGTGGAGACTGAACCATTCTATTTTACTCACTATCTTACCATTATATCTGTTAAGACTATGTGGTATGACTCCTAGTATATTTACAAAGAAGAAATTTTGAGTCAAACTTGTCTTATTAAAAATCTTGAAATATGATTGTAGCGTAGATGTTCAAAGGTCCTTAACAACATTAGTTCGAAACAATTTATTGTTTGAGAATTAATTTGTGGATTAATTGAGAATTGCCCATACAATTGATTTTATCATTTGAGAATGTTTCAAACAACATAAGAGAGAAATTCATAACTTCTGTTATTTCTGCTCAGGGTAGGTTGGCAAACCAGTTTGCAAACCATAAATATATGAGTTTTATAAATATAAGGAAAGTTGGCGAACCAGTTCGCAAACCGCAAGTTCAGTTGGAACAGTTCACGAACCGTAATGATCTGAATATTTGGTGTTTGGATAAAAGGCTTAAGGTTGGCGAACTCAATTCACTAACCGTGTCTATCTGAGTTCACAAACTGAGTACAGTTGGTGAACCCAGTTCCCAAACAGTATACATCTGAGTTTTCGAGCCGAGTAGGGTTGGCGAACCCAGTTCACGAACCGTAGCACCCTGACTCGTGAACAAGCCTTACGGTTCACGAACCGTTTCACCAACGGTCCCGGTAGAATTTAGCAGATGCTCAAAGTTTTTTTTTTTTTTAATATGGTTGGCATTGCTATGACTCTCTTAAACACTTCTAAGACTTCATTGATCACTTAAACACTGATGTATGTGCATCATGATTAAACTCTTAGGTGTTTTAATGAACATCAATTTGCTTATTGTTCACATGGCATATTTGCCAAACCAAACCGTCATTATACACGGTTACGGAACCAGACCACTGTGTACAAACTTCTATTGTATTTTCAAGATCAAAAGTGTTTGCTTTATTCTCAAGTTATATTAGCTTGAATTCTAAGCAACCCTCAGTCTTGAAAAACTTTAAATAGAGATGCCCTTTCAACTAGGAAATTAAATCCCTGAAACTTTGTGTCCTAGTTGATAGCTAAAGTCGTCCTTTATAAACTTAGATTTCCTCTGAGAAACATAATTAGGTTTACTACTAAAAGACTTCGCTTTGGGTATTTGTGAAGCCAAGTCCGACTATCTTTACCTTAGTTGTTCGTGTATCCTGGTCTTTCTTTTCTGTTATCGATGTTTTTCGTAATTTCTTTCAGGTAAGATAGATAAAAATTGCAAAGCTCTCTTCGTCCCAGACTTTGTGATTCCTCAAAATGTATATCTGTAAATTAATCGTAAGTGATTTTGTGAAGATTGTTCTTTAGAGGTGGTAAAAGATCCTGGTTTCTCATCTAAATGAGAGTAAGTGTTCCGGTTTGTGAGGTTTGCTAGCTTTGTCTATTGCAAACATATTTCCAAACCTTGATCTTTGATTTAAAGGAAAATCAAATAGGCTTATCTGTTAGAGGCAGATTGGTATCAAAAGTCTTCACTGGGGTTAAAGCAACTCTTAGGCGGTAAAGGAAGTCAGCTAAGGGAATCAATTGCGTAGAACCTTTCGAGGTTCAAGAGATGTAAGGAGCGCGACTGTAAGTGAATTGCTTGGAAGTGGATTCAGTTTCAATTATAAAACAGTCTTAAGTCTAATAGTACGCTAGTATGTTACTTGCAAATACTATGTAATGAGAAGATCACAATTAACTATCTCATACAAAAACACTTGGAAAACCTAAAAACATAAAGTGCTTAACCCTACTACTCTCGAAGCTAGTACCAGTTGTGTTAATCAAGATGGGTCGCGTTAATATTGTTTTTCAACCATTTCTCTCCACTTTTTTGAACTCGACCTGCATAACAAATATAACAATACTATTTAGTAATGTATGCTGAGATAAACAATAGATCCAAAATTTTACGACGAAAGCAGAATTGGAAATCTATATAGGGCAAATGATAAAATTTCTAAGTGACCTCCCCACCGCACACATTACCTTTGAGAAACTTATTTTCGCTAGTTTTAAAATTTGTGGTGACACTGGAGCATCCAGTATAACATGTTATGGAAGTAAATATCATCACTCAGTTCCCTATTCTTAGAAGTGAAACCAAAAATCAATTTTCTCAAGTATTGTAAGGCTTTACTCTGTTATAGGAAGCCCATAAACAAATTATCGACGACAAACAATTTTCAGACATCAATTGAAGCGCTTCGGTTATTACCTCATTAGTTGTGGCATTATCCCAGGAAAAAAGATATTTGGCATCAAAAGCATCAAGTACATATATTTTATAATACCTACATTAATATCCCAATTTTTATATGTGATATTAATTAGTGGTAAGAATTGGGCAGAGGCAAAACGAACGCGTACTCCAATAGGGATAAATAAAAGTTTCTCCAATGAAATATGTGTGGGGATAAATTTCTAAGTTCAAGTAGGATATCCATCTATATGTTCTCTAAAATATTTCTCCAACCCTGATGTCTTAAACCAAATTAGACACATCCATATCAGCTTTTACTTAATTAAATTGACTTTTATATATTAAATAATCATTTTTAGCTTTAATCAATCTAGTAAAATCTTGAGTTATTAAAAAGGGTGGTGCTACCCTACTCGACAGCTTAGGTAAGAATTATAAGCTAGCACATTTTGACTTTTTAGACTATAAAGTATATCTTCCAAAATAGATGTACGGTTGTTAAAAATAGAAGTAATTCTAAAAAAGTCCTTCCTATCTTATACAATTGCTTTTCTTTTCCAACTGTTCTTCCTTTTTTTCTTTCTGCAAGTGCAACTGTTAGTTCGCAAAAACAGATGAACAATTTTTGAATTTGGATTCTCTTATAATATGGATTTTTCCTAAAAAAGAAAAAGAAATTATAATGTTGCTAGGGGTGTGCAGTGTTAGGTGATTTTTTTTATTTTGATAAAAGGTAGATGATGTTTATATGGTGAAGTTTACTGTGATGGTGAAGATTTGGTGGCGGGTATGGTGGTGGTGTTGGGGGAGGGGCCGGACGCGGTTGTGCTATTTGGGGAGGCGGCGGATGCGGTGGTGCTATTGAAGGTGGTAAAGGCGCTGGTTTCATTCTTAATTCTTCTAACACATCCTCTCAAGTCTACACGTGAATCGATTAGTAGAATCAAAACCACCAACCCTGTATTGTTCAATATTTATGCTTCTTTCATAATCGATTGACAATTAGTCACATTTGATCATTCTCTGATGATGACAGTCACATTTTTTTCATCAGTATAATCTCATCTCATTATCAAAAGGGCTTACGAAAAAAGACCAAGGATTAGGTTCTAAATTGTATGATTAATTTTCTTAGCTACAGCTGCATCCTTATCTGAAGCATGCTAAGACGCATCCTTATCCGTTAAAAATATGATCTAACGGTTTACAACATGCTAGCTTAGGAAACAGTTGTACGCTGTCGCGTGGGGTAGCACGACCCTATTAAAAATAAAATTTTATACTAATAAAAAAAAATGTCAAATACAATGCTATTTGAGATGTTTTTTCTCTCCCTAATTTTAAGGGAAAATAGGAAGAAAAATGTTGTGGTTGTGTTGCCGCACGGCACATGAGACACACACAATGGCTATTGGAGAAGCCCTAATACTAATATAGATTCTCTTTCATTGAGAAATTTTAGGCGAGCACCGTTCCTCAGTGTGCAATAGAGGTATCTAGCCCAAGGTTTGAAAAACGGGTCACAGGTCGGGTTGTGATCATAGGGCCTGACTGTCATAACTTGTTTTGACGGGTGTGAGCACGTTTCGAGCAAAAAACGCGTTGTTTAAGGGAAAAACGTGTTTATTTGATGTTTTTATGAAATAACGGTTGTGATAACGGTTAAATAGAAAAAGTAAATAAATTATATAATCTGAATTTCCTATCTAACGGTTTTAACATGCGTGAAAACGGTTATGTCAGGTCTAAATAACGTTGTTACTACGCTTTTTATTTTATTTATTTGTTTATTCATTTATTTTAATTTTTTTAATTGTAATTCTTAATCTTTTATTTTAGAAATAAAAAATTGATTAAAATAGTATTTTTATATTCTTTTTTTCTAAAAGATGGGTATAACAGGTGTGAAAACGGAAAAAACAGTCTAAAAAACTTATGTTAAAATGTTTTTTAGATGAAAAAAACGTAAAAATCAATTTTAGAAAAACGGTTATCACATGCGTGAAACAGATATAACGGGTCTAAATAACGTTGTTTTTTACTATTTATCGGTGTTATTTAGACAAGCGTATTGGTGACCCTCACGGGCACGCTACATAGGTGTGAGCGTTTTAACGGCCGTTTTCTCGGAAAAAACAACCGTTTTTCAAACCTTGATCTAACCTAGGGCATGGACCTTCACGGTCATCCATAGAACTCTGGTCCTGGGTATGATTGTAATCCTAGATAAGGAGCTGCTGTAATCAATAGCACCAGTGGTCTAGTGGTAGAATAGTACCCTGCCACGGTACAGACCCGGGTTCAATTCCCGGCTGGTGCATGCTATTTACTTTTTTTTCATATTTTTTCATCATTGTTTGGATTCCTCTGCATATTTTTTCGTCATTGTTTGGATTCCTCTGCACGAAGAATATAAGACAGCATTTTGTTAGCTAGTTGGTTCGGGCTAATTTTAAGGCCAATCCCGAGGCTTGCAGACATCAAACAAGGATCCAGCCGAATTTCTTTGAATATGTTTAGATTTCTAGGAAATGAGATGAGTTTACAAATAATTGGTTGTCACTTGTCAGGCTGAAAGTGAAAGCCCACTTGGATTTTTGTCCTACCTTTTTCTTTCGATGAATGAAGATGATTTATTGATGGTAAACTACAAAGTACAATCAGAAATCAAAAATGGGAACAGATGCAGAAAAGAAAAAAGAGAACAAAAAGCTTAAAAAAATTTAAAACTACAACACAATCTAAGATGAATAGAGCTTCCCAAATTAAACTTCCAACTGATTGTTCACTTGGCTATTGGGAACAGGCCCAAGAGATAGAGACTTCCGTATTAGATTCTTCTTGTCTTCGAAGACGCTTCTATTTGGTTCCAGACATATGTTCCATAGAGTAATAGCTGGGATCAGTGCATTCCAAATTTGCCGAGAGAAATTACAATGTAACAAGAGATGTGTCACCCATTCGAAGAAAAAAAAAAGAAGATGAGATGAAGATATGCGTCGAAGTTTCATCAGAAGTTCCGCACAAAGTCCATAGACTAATAGCATTATACCACCTACTAAGCATGTTAGCATTTTTCAGTCTATCAAGGCAAAAGAAACATCTTTGCTGGAATCTTTTAGTGCCAAACCCTTGTTGCAGACCTCTAACGTAGTAAATTTTTTTCACACAGACCTCTAGCATGGTAAGAAAATGGCACAGTGATTTATTTTTTTCATTTTTGAACAGATAACTCTAGCAGCATAGCTCAGTAAAAATTGCAACAAGAAAATATCAGAGACGTCAAAGATTCTGAAACAACATGCTTCCCATAATGTCAAAAAGGATACAAAGTAAAGTCGAAAAGGAAGAACATACAGTTCAGAAATAGTATCACTTTATTCTTCTTATAGGAGCTAACAAAAGCTTACTACTATCTTATAAATGAAAGGACCATCGAAAGACTCAAAACCGACATATAGCCGGAATATTAAATTTGAAGATACATATCCCACAAACACATGTTTTACAATTTGTTGGATCCAGAGTACAATCAAATTATTTCCAAATGCAGTGTGCCATTTTTTTGGATGATCCACTTGCATTACACCAACGAATCTAAAAAAGGAATCTGATACGATTCACTACAAACAAAACTGTCACCTCGAGACAACAACATCATTGTTTGTCCTTATAATTATTGATTTAGAATTATTTCTATGAAGAACTAATTCAGCTCGGATAAGCATGAATATTCCACCAAACAAGATACAGTTGCATAATCATCAAACTAAAATTTCCCTATAAATAGATAAGTTTGTTGGTTGCACATTCAATAGATTTAATCATCTTACCATAAATGCAAAAAGCAGGAATGTTAAAGCCACAGCAAGAGGCTCCTTCCGCAGGATAGATGATACCAACAGCCAAATTCCAAAGACTAAATACTGAATCTTGCAGGTTGATCTGTTGGTATCATCTCTCTGCGGAAGAAACCTCAAATGTGCAGTAATCATCCATGGAACGTGGGAAAAGCTATTTTCGACCTGTTCAAAGTATCAGGTGAGTTGGATAGTTTTCTCTTGTCATTAACTACTACATGTTACATTCCTATTATAGCAGGGAGTTGTAATTCCAACCAGCAAGCAGTGGAAGCAGAAAGCTATATTTTCTGACCTGATCAACACAATAGCGTGCCAAGTTTGAAGTGCAGGTAGTTCACAGTGTCGCTATCTACTGCACCTGTAGGCACCCCCCTCATGACCTGCACAAAACATGTAAACATTTGTACTACTTTTAGGGTATTATTCCCAACACTGGCTATCTACTGCACCTGTAGGCACCCCCCTCATGACCTGCACAAATCATGTAAACATTTGTACTACTTTTAGGGTATTATTCCCAACACTGGCAAAAAGTTTGCTCATGAGCAAATGACTTGTTCAATAAAAGAAAAAGATGGAATCGCCTAAAATGAAAAGCAAAGAGATACAGAGTAAGTTGTACAAAGAAAACTAGAGTAAGTTGTATAAAAATTTTTTTGGGAGAGACGACCACCACAGCAGTCCAAAGACTGCTATCTGAGAACGATCATCTACAGCCACAAGGCCTGTGCACCATTAATCACGCTCTGGTCGCGCGGTCATGGTTCATTCATCAACCAGACGGGGGGTTCCTGTCTCCTTAGAACTCAAGGATACCGAGGTACGAGCCTAAAAAGCAGATCCTGTTCAAGTAAGGTCGTACTCATTTCACCAATCTAGCAGTTTAAATACCTATGGTATCTGTTGAAGCTTAACGTTATGGGACTAAATCACTATGAAACTTTTTGTGAGGAATATGCTTTATGCTTTTCTTAAAAAGCAGCGCCTTGTCCAGTGGTTGTGGGGTTTCAGCACAAACCCTAACAAAATGAACCACAAATTCTTAAAAACCTAAATCTTAAACGAGAAAAGAAAAATTCATCAAACATCGAAATCACTTGATTAGATAATTATAAATTACATATTGGGAGGTTTGTGATTCCTTAGTTGCAAACATCAATTAAATCTAAACTCTCTCTATTCAAATTCGAAGACAAGTTAACACAGATAGGCCCGGAAATAAACAACTTAACTAATGATAAATAAGATGAAACATGAAACCAACCCAGATTTTACTCTGCAACTACTTTCTTCTGCTTCTTCTTCTTCTTCTTCCTTTCCGGAGAATTGCCCCCCTTCTGTTTCTTCATCTTCTGTTCACGGCGTTCTCTCTTCCGGCCTTTTGCATTATTATTTAGCGGCATATCACTAATTTCTTGATCAGGAATGTAAATCTTCCCATAAACCTCAAAACTATTGCTCTTCACATTTTTCGTCTTCTTTTTCGTCATAGCTTCAGAGCTTCTGCTTATTTGTAGGGCTGCCCCTCTCTTTGTTCTGTCTATTTATTCACTATTAGTACCCGGCACGCGGGCCAAAATAGGTCCTTTGTGCAAGGGTTTTAAGTTATAACACTTTCAGGGTTCAAACTGAAAAAAATCAGAATGAAATTCTCTGAATTCTGAGTTTCTGTCATGAGAAGATATTCATACTCTCTGTTATCTAAGGTTGCTGCTGCTCATCCCAGCAGAACCATTTCTGGGTTTTGCTTTAGAGATTTTGTATCTGACATCAAATCCATTACACCCAATAAACAAAATCAATCACAACTTTCAGATACTCATCATCATCGTCATCACAAACCCTGCTACAGAACCCATGGATTAATTCTTCAGGAAATCCATCAATTTCAAAACAACCCATGTAGAAATCTTAGTACTTTAGTTGAACAAAAACCCAGAAAGAGTAAAAACAAGGAAAGGTCTGAAATTGAAGATGAATTTGAGGCTGCCGTTTCGACTGAAGAGATTATGGAAGCTTTGGAAGCAATGAAATCTTCTTTTGGCAACAATGATGTACAGCTTGGATTGGCTTATTTGAAAGTGGGTCTTCATTTGGATCAAGAAGGTGAGAATCCTGAAAAAACCTTAGAATTTGCTAATAAGGCTTTGAATGTGTTTGATAAAAATAATAAAGTGTCTTTATCAGTTGCAATGACTTTACAGTTAATGGGTTCTGGTTGTTATAGTTTGAAAAGGTTTAATGATAGTTTGGGGTATTTAAATAGAGCTAATAGGATATTGAGCAAGTTACAATTAGAGGGTACTGTTAATGAAAGTGATATTGGACCTGTAATGCATGCTGTTCAGATGGAGTTAGCGAATGTAAAAACTGCCTTGGGTAGAAGGGAAGAAGCTTTGGTTTATTTGAAGAGATGTTTGGAGTTGAAGCAGTATGTTCTTGAGCCAGATAGCAACGAAATGGGTGTAGCAAATAGAGAATTGGCTGAAGCTTATGTTGCTGTTTTGAATTTTAAAGAGGGGTTACCGTATTGTTTAAAGGCGTTAGAAATTCATGAAAAACAATTAGGGGATGATTCTGTTGAAGTAGCCAGTGATCGGCGTCTTCTTGGTGTTGTTTATACGGGATTGGAAGAACACGGGAAGGCTTTAGAGCAAAATGAACTCTCCCAAAAGCCTTTGAAGAAATGGGGGCTTGAGTCGGAACTGCTTCGGGCAGATGTCGATGCTGCTAATATACAAATCGCATTGGGGAAGTATGACGAGGCAGTTTCCACTTTGGCGGGTGTTGTGCGACAGACAGAGAGAGATAGCAAGACTCGAGCTTTCGTTTTCATATCAATGGCAAATGCTTTGTGTAGTCAGGAGAAATATGAAGATTCAAAGAGATGTTTAGAGATATCTTCTGGTATTCTCGGCAAGAAAGAATCTGAAGCTCATGTGGAAGTTGCAGAAGCTTACACGGAGATGGCTATGCTTTATGAGACTATGAACGAGCTTGAAGCTGCTATCTCGTTATTGAAGAAATCATTGGCTATATTAGAGACCGTCCCTCAAGAACTTCATTCTGAAGGTAGTGTCTCTGCTAGGTTAGGTTGGTTGCTTTTACTGACCGGTAAGGTGCCTCAAGCAATTCCATACTTGGAGAGTGCAGTTGAGAGGCTGAAGGAGAGTTTCGGGAGTAAGCATTTCGGGGTTGGGTATATCTACAATAATTTGGGTGCTGCGTATCTCGAGCTGGATAAGCCTCAGTCAGCTGCACAGATGTTTGCATTAGCAAAAGAAGTCATGGATGTCTCACTTGGTCCACATCACGCAGATTCAATAGATGCTTGTCAAAACCTTTCAAAAGCTTATGGCACCATGGGGAGCTATACTCTTGCATTGGAGTTCCAGCAGAGAGTAATTGATGCATGGGAAAGCCATGGACCCAGTGCGCATGATGAAATCCGAGAAGCTCGTCAACTCATTGAGCAATTAAAGGAAAAGGCCCAAGGGTCATCCTGTAATGATGAGGATGAGGTTTCCCCCAGAAAGGCTTTACCTTTGCCTCGTAGCAGTGAGTGTGCCTTAAACAGAAGGTAAAAATCTGATATTAAAGGTTACGTTTAGCAACATACATACATTCTACAACACTTGCAACTCTCTTTCTTTGTTTGATCATCCTATTTTAGGAAGTTTCTGTTTGTAAGCAGTTCCATAGCATGCACGTTTATTTATTTTTCATTGAGTAGTTTTGTTCCGATTCCCATGTCTGTTAATATTTACCCTGTGCACAACTCTGACATCACACAGCCTTTTTAAGTCTGCTGCATCTCTTGACATGCTTTGAGGTAAAATTTACTACGTCATTTTTAGTGGCAAAAAATTAGGTCCTTTTGGCACTTCAGTGGACTATCACAATCCCTTTATAAGAGAAACCATTCAATCCAACTTCAAGACTTACCTGAAGATGGTAACATCGTCGATATTTGTTGTAGAAATCTCATTCATGTCTTTACGAATTGTTCTGGGTGTTCAGTTTGGCCATACTTCCACATTTTTGAACAAGTAATGTTGTTGACCCTTTGCCATTACGAGGGAAATTCGTGTTCTGGAGTAGGACAAATTTGCACGGTCTACTTTACATAATTGTTTTGAATGTTATAACAAGCCCAGTTTTCTGTGAAAACAATGGAGTTTTTATGTCGTATTATCCTAGACTGAAAAGGAACGCTGGAATTTTTTATTCAGATAGCCGGGAAGTTATTCACAGAGCCCTTAGAACAGTTAAACTATGTCTATGTAAGTTACTTTCGAAAATTCTGTTAAGGTTTACAATTGGATTTTCCCAAAATGATATGGGTGAGATTCAAAAGTTTAGGAATGCATATTCATTGTTCATAACATTTCAAGTTTCTCAATAATTGTCCAATAGTAGCATGAAGAACAAAATATACATCTCTAAATTACCCGTCAAAAGGATTTTATACTGATTCATGATGCAGGTAAATACCATTGTCTTTGGAGCCGGCATTCTGCTCAAGATTCTTATAACACAAAGAAAATGGCAAGCTGCATTTGGATGGAGCCTAGATAGTCATTGGTTTCACTTAAAGGTCTTTTGCATTTAGCTTAGTTCCAGCTCTCATTTAGCTTTCTACGTAAAGGATTGCTCTACCTCTTACAGTTGTTGCCTCGCTTCAATATTTATTGGTTCGATACGGTTATGTCATCTTTAGAGGTGTCGCAAATAGGTTAAGGACAAGGACAAAAAAGCTGTAGAGAAATTGCTAACTGTCCCATCTTATATAGGGGAGTAAGCGAAGGATCTCTGCAACAGACTAGTTTGTACAATAATAGGGAACAACAGCTCATAGAAAATGCAGGAGTATGTAAATCTCAGTGAGGGTACATGCCTATAATATTTGAGATGATGTCTTTTGATTTCTGTAATCTTATTGTATCAATTGTGCAAGAGGATGGTGAATTTTGATTAACTTGTTACCATTACCAGTTGGTAAAAATGATTCTAAGAACCAACAGATTCCGTCAGTCTCACACTTTTTATAAGACTTGGAATGAGAGGGAAGGCATCATTCCAAGTTAAATTATAAGACTTTACAAGCTTATATAATTAGTCCCACACTTTTTATAACCAAATGAGTGATACGATTTATAAGCTTTTAGTTGGGCCTTATCAAGTGTGTTCGTTGAAAGGAGAGACGGTTGGCATCTCCCCTGACAGGGACGGGAACAGCTTACGAGCTTACCTGTTACCACACATCTGGTTAAGGCTACCCGCTTCGGCGGATCTTACCACAATTTTTTTTGAACCCACTTCGGTTTTTGTTGGCGGACCACAATTTTTTTTTAACCCACTTCGGTTTTTGTTTGCAAACATTCTGTTTCACAAATGCGAGTAAAAATGGTGTCAAGGCATGGGATCCTAGCTTGGACATGAAACTGAATTTCTTTTTATAGAAACATGAAACTGGAAATAATACACGAACTAATAATATATGATGATGAAATCATAGCGCCAAACAACTTGGCTGCCTGCGCTTCTACTGCAGAAGTGGGCCAACTATGAACAAGTAGGTTGCAATAACAGCAGAAATCCAAGCCAAGCCAACATTTTGTTTTAGTTTTGATGGGGGTGCGCCAGGCCTTTGCAGTAGTGCAACGCAGAGGTGACGCGTGAGAACCCCAGCAGCAAGCTACTGTGATGGGAACTCCCCCATGAAAAAAATTAATTTAATATCATGTGAGCCGATGGCTCACATATCAGATATTAAACTGATAAGAACAGATACTACACTTGATCTTAGCCAAAAGGCCGAGAAAGGTATGCTTAACCTCGTTTCTAGCTTCTCTTTTTATACCGTCTCTTTTCCATCCCGCGGATTTAATTAGTCTGTGTGGGACTAAACTGACACTACTTTTGTTGCTTTCGCCCCAGTTTCCTCAACCGATGTCATCAGTGGCGTTAGTATCTCATAAACACTTTCCACTGCAATGAACTCATCTACAAATTGATTCTCTCACTATTTCTTGTGTTCATTTTGAAGCAAAAAAAAATATAGTGTAAGAGAGTACGGATTGGAATAAGAGTGAGAGAGAGATAAATGGCAAACATTCGGTGTTGTCGGAATCCACCAGTTGTAAGTGCAAGTTTAGGAAGTGGATGTTGCTGGTTTTTT
Organism: Papaver atlanticum; assembly: GCA_023531105.1. Taxonomy (NCBI): domain Eukaryota; kingdom Viridiplantae; phylum Streptophyta; class Magnoliopsida; order Ranunculales; family Papaveraceae; genus Papaver; species Papaver atlanticum. Next base: position 5,870,178 of record JAJJMB010016078.1, read on the forward strand.
GGATTCAAAACTTGGAATTCTTCTTGTTTCTGATGTTTTTGGTAACGATCCAACTTGATTATTGGCTTTTTAATCTCTAGTACCGCAAGTTATCTCAGTCATGACTGACCATGTCTTGCAATATTTGTGTTTCCTATAATCTGTTTTGCTTCTCGAAAGCGTTTGATTGTCGAATTAAAGATGGTTCATTTTTAATCTTGGTTTAACCAATGTTCTGAACTTTTTGTTGCAGGATACAAAGCGCCTTATTTGAAGTATGCCTTATTTTTTTCTCAATCGTATAGATCCTTGACTTATGCTATCAAATTTGTGAATTTTGTTAACTTCATAACTGTAGCTAGTTTTATGAAGATTTGTAACGGGGTTGAACATGACTGGACTGTGAGATACCACATCGGAAATAAAAGAAACTGTATTGTAACATGTTAAAATGGTTCCCCAAGTATGTTCAGTAAGAATAATGAGATGAATGTAAACACACCACTATATGTATTCTACTACAATTATCATTATCAATCAATCAACAATCAACAGGTAATCCACATTAAAACTTCTGTTTCAGGACATTGACATTTGTATTTGGATGTTAAATTATTTAAGAACAAGTGCTTTTGGCCAATCAGAGTATAGCAACACTGGTAAGAGAGGCCTGAGATTTATTTGTTTAACTTCAAATCTATTTTCTTTGGCTTGAGAGATTGTCAAATGCCTCAAAATGATTCACAGCTTTAGAACTTGTTCCAGAAAACAATAGTTCCTTGAATGGTTCAAGATTTCTGGTAGAATTGTGAGCGTCCATGATGAAATCAGCTAAAATTTGTCAAATATCGGATTTTCTTAAGCAAGTTAGAGGCCTTTCTCAGTGAACAAGCTGGCAGACTTTTTTTGCTAATTACTTTAGGCCATGATGCACAAATCCAGTTCATGTAAGCACCAGGCTCATTGCTTTCCACAAAATTTAGTTAAGATTTGTAGGGCTTTACCCTGATTAGAGGGAGCCCTTCCAGAAATTCTCGACGGCCTCAGGAGACCCAAGGCCAAGGAGGGGGTTTGGAAATAGTTTTCAACCAGCAATTGACGCGCCTCGGTTATTACCTCATTAGCTGCGTCATTGCCCCAAGCGCAAAGATGCCTATTAACTTAAGCATGGACTAGTTTTTATGGTACCTTCAATCACATCCTTCACTCTTATTTGAGCACTGTGGGACTAAACTGACGGAATAAATCAAAACAAGTCGCATTGTTACAAAGTTACGAGTCTTATAACACAACTTTGCTTCCAATTCTTCACTCCTGCTGCTCTTTTAGGACAGAAGAAGCACAACTTCTGTACGAGTATTTTAAGTTAATATTGGGACATTCAAAGGTTGGTGATTGTAAAAAATTCTAGTTTCAAGTAAGATAAATCTAACTGCAAACTTCTACACAGCAAATGATAGTTTTCAAAACTAGGCTTGCTCTTAAAATGACGGTTTTTACTTCAATTTGATGGAAGATTCTCACTCCATGGTTTATCAAAGTAAGTTAAGTAATAAGCATGATTGCTAAAATTTGAAATAGATTGAAATTCACAGGAGACATACATGAGAAATGGAACTTGAAGAACATGCTTACTTGTGCTCTTTTGCTCCCTAATGTCAGGGCACCTAGTGTTGGCTTTTTGCCAGAATGGTACACATTAGCAATTAATGCAGAGGGATCATTTAACTATTACATTGCTTCAGGCACCTCCAGCTGAGCTAGCTACCCGTTTTAAAATAATAACTAGCTAGAGTTTACAAGAAATTGGTTGGGAGTCTCGCAACAAGATGAGCTCCCACACCCCTCTGAATAACAATACATATTCTGTGAAAAAGAGAACTGCCTATTTTATTCATATCATGGCTCGACAAACAGTTTTTAAGTCTCTTCAAAAAAGACTGTTGCATTATCACTGAGTTCTCCTAATGTAATGAAACAAAAATACTAAAACCATAACCATGGGTCGTACATTTATCCAAGCACTTCTTGCGTTTGCGAGAAATTGCTCTAGAGTTGGCTTGACCTGGTGTAAAAGACCGAGTACCGCCACCTGTGGGTGGTGAAACCCCTGTAATGTCGAAACAAGTGTCAAGTCCACTCACCCAATTATATACAAGGATGTCCACCGGTCTCATAGTAGCATCATTGTTTGACAAAAATCTTAAGGCAACTTCTTTACGGGCGGCAACCCCATATTTGAAGCAGATATTGACAAGGACATGGTGGACCAAGTCGTGTCTTAATTTAATCCCTATGTCACTAAAGCAATATGTAGCGCATAGTCACCAAAAACATCCATCACGTTGTTGCAGCTGGGACATGTATTGTTGTCCTCAAAAAGCAGAATACCTAATCTGTAGCACAATACAGACCCAAACTGTCTCGGCCGAATGCACTGATTTAACCCACTAATGGGTATGGCCATCAAATAGTCTTAAGAATGAGAGGTTTTGTTGCAATGTCATAGTATTGAGTCTCTTTCTTCATCACAAACTTCTCCGACATCTCATTCACCACTGCATCAAAGTATGGTACTGCCAAGAACTTCATAGGGTGGGGGATGTTTCATTGATGTTATGGTACGAGGAGGATAAGCCACATACCTGCAAATAATCATGCAAGGCTTCCTGCGATGTAAAGTTTGTTTCAGGGACAGATGAGTTATTGAGGATGGTTATTCGCAATGTATATGTCTGAAGCTGGGATGGCAAAAAGAAATAATTGATAATGTCAGACATTGTGTAGATGCCTAGACCACCGTGTTTGATTGGCAAAGTAGCAATGCGCTGCTGCAGAAGGCCAAAACCAACCCCTTCTCCGGTAATTAGCCGTCTTAGGTACTGAAGCAGACGGGCATCAAAACGAACTTTATCTTGTTACAAGGTTTGTAGGTGAGTTTTACGCAATGTGAAATATAAGTATGGACATCCCTGCACAATTGCGAAGCAATAATGGTGCACTTTGAGGATCTTGTAGTAGTGCAATGCTAGAACTCAATGTTTACTCTTAGATTTGGTAGTGGTGCGCCAAGCCTTCGCAGTAGTACAACACATGAGAAGCCCACTACAAATGGGAAGTCGCTCATGAAAAATAAATAATTTAATATCGTGTGAGTCGATGGCTCACATATGAGATACTAAACTGATAAGAATAGATACTACACTTGATCTATCTTAAACTGATGAGAGCAGATAAGTTTAAGTATTCGCTGTGTAATATAACTAGGCGGCCCTTCAGAAGTTAAAACTTGTAACGAGTTACTACAAAATTGAATTAAGGAAGCAGCCTACAATTGTTTACATTATTATAGCTAGTTTTGTACGCATTCATACATCATTCTACAGAAACATAAATTCTTCCATAAGAGCAAAACCAGGTAAGCATACATACATCATTCTACAGCAACAGAAATTCTTTCATAAGAGCAAAACCAGGAGGAAGTACATGGATTCGTTCAATTTTTAAAGATCAAGTTTTCCTATTCATAGTGATATTCTCTTCTCATTGCACAAAAATTAGGTCTTAACTAGCATAGGCCTTATCTAGTAAACGACAACCGCACGACCACCACAGCAGGCCAAGTCCAAGCTGAGAACGATCATCTACAGCTACAGGTCCTACATCATAGGCCTATGCGCCATTAATCACGCTCTGGTATTGCGGTGGTCATGGCTCATCAACCAGACGTGGGCCCCTGTCTCCTTAGAACTCAAGGATACAGAGGTACGAGCCTATAGAACAGATCCTGTTCAAGTTAGGTCGTGCTCATTCCGCCAATCTAGCACCTCAAATACCTATAGCATCTATTGGAGCTTAACATTATGGGACTAAATGACTGTATGACTGTGAGAGTTCCTAACATTGTTTTCTGAAAGTCTGGTCACTTTGAAGTAGCTGAATTAGTAAGACATTGATCTAATTCATCAAAACTTTTCTATTGACTAGTTAAAAACCTTCCAAAGGTGTACTTGTTTTACCAACAACTTGTATTCCTTCCACACATGCTTAGCAAGAATTCTATATTCATTACCGAATTCAACTTTAAAAGCATCGCGATTAGCTTCAGCAGAAGCTCTATGACAACCACCACCAGTATCACTCATCAATTTCAAATTTCACCAATTTGTGAATTCAAAAGCAGGTCTATAATTCTCTTGTTCAAAATACCCAACACTTTGAAGTACTGCGTCCAGTAACATAACCGTTATGAAGCCGGAGTGTGGAAAAAAGGATTTACTAGTGAATTTGGAATGACTTTTTCTGGTAGTACTGAGATTTTCAAATAGAATGATATAGGTTAAAGTGGAAAGTTCAATCAGCATCCGCGAGACACTTCAAATTTCTTAAGCTTCTCTTTAAGTGCTGTAGCAACTAGCATGAAGAACAGATCTACTTCTCTAGTCTAAGCTCCTTACACAATGAAAGGTTATTATACTATTATTCTCATACTGGAAAATATCATTATTCTGGGACTGCTCAAGATTTTTTATTAACACAAAAGGAGATTTTAAACTTCAGTTGGATTGAGCGTAACCGGTCGCAGGCTCCAGTTCAAGAATTTTGCAATCTACTTATGCAGAATGGTCATTCTCTGTCATCTTTTATCAGTTGAATGAACTAGAATTACTTCATTTTTCTTTTGGAAACTAAACATTTGGTTTTGAGAATTGTTGGGTTCCTCTAGGAAAAGAGAAACCCAGAGAAACCCTTCAAAAATAGGCGTATGCCACTTAAAAACGGCAAGCACACGGGTATTCTTTAGTAAAAGGCGAAAGAATAATTCGCTTTGTGCTTACCGTACGGCTGCATTAACACTTTAAGAGAGTGAAGTGCTATATTTATACACAGCATTTTCAGCAGAGTTGTATTTCCTAACCGATGTGGGACTATTCCCGTTTCATTACAAGTCCAAGGGATCCTCTTGTCTCTTTTTGTTGTTTGTCCTTGTTGACAACATATGGCTAGGTTTCCATATTTCTCTTGTCTTGGATTGACAAAGGGCGAAACTGAAGAATCTCCGAAGACAAAACATGGTTATGGTACATAATTCATCTTTCAGCTGCGTAGAGTAGAGCATTCTAACATCGTCAAGATGATAGGTTACTGTAATAAAGGGAAAGACCGTATTATTGTTTTTGGACTTATGCCATTACGATCATTGAATCTTCATTTACGTGGTAAGGCTTCTCGGTTCTCACCATCTAGTGTATCATGACATGGTGAATCAATTGTAAGAACTAACTTGATCTTCTATGTTGTACACCTTTAACCCGGCAAAGAGCCTCTAGACTGGAAGACTAGGATGAAGATAGCAGAGGGTGTTGCCAAGGCTCTAGAATACCTGCATGATCAAAACGATCCACCTGTAATCTACAGTGGCTTGAAAAGCACCAGTATTTCCGCCACTTTGGTATATTTTTAACCACCGTTGACTTTGTCAACACAGGGAGCCTTTGTCAAATTGGAGAGAGTGTAAAAATCTCCGCAATATCTTGAAACTTATTCCATGTAGGACAAAATCGGAAACTTTAAAACCCTACGTAACTACGTTAGAAGTTTAGAACCCTAAATCATCCGTCTCTTCATTGAAAGCGATTCCCTCTTTTTCATTCATTTATTCAAAAACTATGATGAAATTAGTACTACTACTTCTTCCGCTTCTCTTTGTTTCCGCATCAGCATTATTTCCAAAGTATCCGATTGTGGATAACCACAAAATAAGATCAGGTTCGTCTCTTTCTCCTTCTCCTCATAATGTACCAAACGAGAATCACTGGCTCTCACCCTCTGGTAATTTTGCTTTTGGATTCTACCCATTATGTTCTGATTGTGACAATGATCCTAGTCCTAGTTATCTCATTGGTATATGGCTTGTCAAATCAGCTAGTAAAACCCTAGTTTGGGTTGCTAATCCTTATGAACCTCCACTTACCAATCTGTCCACCATATTTTTCGACTACGATGGAAAGCTTGTACTTCAAACTAAAACAAGAAAGAACGAGTATGACGAAAACGTTGTTGGAAAAGAAAGGCTTTTATTTCCCGAGGTAGCAATATCAGCTGCATATGCGAAAATGCATGATAATGGAAATTTTGTTCTGTATAGTTATAGTTCTGGAGTCATATGGGAAAGTTTCAATCATCCTACCGATACTATTCTCGGTGGCCAACAATTGCGTAGCGGGCAAATCCTAAGAGCAAGCAGTAGTATCACTGATCACCAAGGCTACAAAAGAACATATTGGTTAGGAATTGAAGAAGACTATGGAAATTTGGTGATACGACATTCGGAAAGTAAGGACAGTATTACGGAAAGGGTTCCATTGATATTGAATTTGGATCCAATCAGTGGTCGACTTTATCTTGTAGATGGGAATGATATGGATATGGTAATGCAAAACATTACTCGAGGTGATGAACGAAGGGACCGGCTTGAGAGTAATGTTATTTATAGAGCAAAATTGTATCCAGATGGGAATTTGCGTTTGTATATGGACAGATTTGAAGGCGAAGGCGGAGAGTCGATTCTATTATGGTATTCACCCCTCAAAGACAATAGTATTACTACTACTGAACTTCATGTTCTCTGGTTTATCGTCACTATATTCTTACCATCTGTAGGTGCATTTTTCTACCTAATTTGGCCCAAGACTGATCAACATTTTGAGCAGCACCACAAGGATGCAGCAGCAGCAAGAAGTCTAAAAATGTGCAACTAATGGTTCTTAAAGCATTTTTTTTTTCCTTGCCGCATGTTGATGTTAGTATCATGTTAACAACCTGGCTATATTCTAAAGCCTTTTTTTTTTTCTTTCAGATAGCTGCTAATGCTTGTTGCCAGATGTTTAATTATTTTTCTCTTAAATAAATTTATAGTCTTTTAAGAAAAAACGCTTTTGCACTGTCGAAGCTGCTGGTGATTTGAAAAATTGTTTTGGATCCTCTTTTACTGTCCAAAAACCTCTGGTAATCTCTGATATGTGTTCATTTATTTAGAACTGTTTATAGGGCTCATTCTTTGCTCTTATAGTGATTTATGCCCCATATAGAATTAGCTATTATGAATTAAGAATCTATATCCCATAGAAATGACTGACTAGGACATTTGCTGCAAGCAGGATTGATTGCTTTAGCTTCAGCTGGAAGAATGTTGGTCAAAAATGTAGCCGTCAGTTATTCTTGCAAGCACCATCAATGTTGATCTAGTGGCGGCCATCAGGAATAAACAGTTCTTCCCATCAAAATGGCCAACTAAATATCAATTCTATTATTTGGAATAGCCAATTTCAGCAACTGAGAGTTTTATTGCAGAAGCGATCTCCCATGATGATCTGGTCTTGGCATAAAAGTACGGCTATTTCTTTTTAGCCATAAATTCCATAAAGTAGCAGCAGTTGATAAAATACCATAGAGTTTTCCCAATTCTTGAGGAGTGAACATGAGGCCAGTACCTAAACAGATCAATGATCTCCCTAGGAAAAGTGAACCTATAAATGACCAAATTCCAAACTTTTCTCGAGAAAGAACAGTGCAATAGCATATGTGAAGCCGATTCATTCGAAGACCCACATAAAGTGAATGAAGAACTAACTTGCATATGTCGGGATTTCAGAAATCCAAACTTTCGAAGCCGGAAAGTTGTCTTGCACATACTCCCTATCAGTCAAACAATATAAAGAACTTACAGTGAAACCAACAGCACCGTTGTTCCATCTTCCTTTGTCTAGTACAGTGATATTCGAAACCAACAGTGGCGGATGAACTCCAATTGTATCCAAAAGAGTAATTAATTCAACTGATTCTTGATCACTTAAGGCTCTATTGAGATGGAAATTCCAGTCACCAGTTGGGCTAACTGCTGAGACTTGGATAAAATCTCTTATATAAACGAGGAACAGATAGATGTAGTGGTTTATCCCCTATCCACTTATCTACCCAAAACGAGATTCCAGTTCCAGATTGTATCGACAGAGACGTAGAACACCACCTTATGCAAGGTGTGTTTATCTTTTTCCTGAACACCAAAATAAAAATCTGTTCAACTGTTAACAAATTGAATATGCATTATACCATTGTCCATCCAGTTTATCCCTCTGAGATAAAGTGTTGGGGAGTCTGTCAGACAACCGCAAAACCACCACAGCAGGCCAAGGCCAAGCTGAGAACGATCATCTACAGCGACAGGGCCTACATCATAGGCCTGTGCGCCATTAATCACGCTCTGGTCGTGCGGTTCATCAACCAGACTGATGTTCCTGTCTCCTTAGAACTCAAGGATACAGAGGTACGAGCCTATAGAACAGATCCTGTTCAAGTAAGGTCGTGCTCATTTCTCAAATCCAGCAGTTTAAATACCTATAGTATTCATCGGAGCTTAATGGTATGGGACTAAATGACTAAGGGATCCTTCGTAAAGAATATGCTCTTCATAAAAATGACAATTGAGCAGAGGCCCTACTTAAACTAATATAAGAACACCCAAATCAACAAGACCTCCTAACCCATTGAAATCAGCTAACAAAAAAGACAATAAATCATCAAACTCCATATACAGTTTCCCCATTTCAGAAGAAGAATGTGAAACACTGTAGTCACTTTATTTGCAAAGGCAAGAAACTTTTGGTTTTGCGTAACCTTATACTCGTTAACTTACCATGTTTGCAGCAATTATTCTTTTGTTATCTATCTTTTTCATTTTCAGATGGAGCATTATTGAAAAGGCTACTCATGACGCATCGATGGAGGGAGGCTGATATGAATCAACACGGGGAAGATACTTCTATCGAGTCCATCATACGCAAAGTATAGGCAGTTACATTCCTTGTTATGCTTAGGTAGAAACTGTAGAAAGTGAAGCCAGTGGGTGGATTCTTATTTTCTTTAATGTTAAATTTCCGGGTTTATTTTAAAAAAAATATATTAGATTCCATGATATAGCAAGAATTTTAAGATCACAAACAACGGTCACATATGTTGACAGCAAATAGAACCTGATGGAGAATTGCACAAGAAGCTGTAGTTTATTGGAGCTATGATCGTTCCTAACTTTGCAACCGATTAGGGAACGCATGAGCACACTTCAACACGATAAGTAAAATAGGGTAAGCCAGCTTACCTTCGCCAGCAATAACAATCCCCTTAAAGGATGTGTTTCCAGTAACAAATTTGCATTACTCTAATTTGCCTGCACAGTGGTTGGTAAGGGCATGGACAAAAAAAAGTTGTACATAGATGCAACTGTTCCAACTTAGTCTCTCTGTAACCAAAATATGGTTATGTTTTAAACACCTTCAGTCTCTTTTCAAGCAGAATCGAGCTAATCCATTTAAGATCAAGCCAACTGCTTAACACATACAACATTTGGCTTGGAATATTGGCAGGGGCAGCGCGGACGCACACCCCCTCAGGAACAAATTATGACGTAGACTCTACCCCGTAGGATAGATCTTAGGCGAGCACCCTTCCAAAGTGCAATGGAAGTCACTTACCTAGGCCATGACCCTTCATGATCAGCCATAGACCCCGTCCAGGTAAGTATGTTTGTTTGATGCGTTTCATGTTTCACTTATAGGCGTGATTTCTTTCTGTTTTCTTTTGTCTGACCGGTGTGGTTCTATTACTACTTTACATTTTAGGACTTGTTTCTTACTTTCATTGGGAGAAGTTGGAAGTTGGGCCATGTAGGCCTATATTCTCCTTCTAACCAACACTGCGCCCAAAAGAATGTGTTTTTGCTTTCTGGCCATATCTGTGGGCACAAAATCAGAATCGATGGTTTAGATGATTTTTATTAACTGACATTTTTACAAGTTGAGTTTTGCTAGTTGTGGCTGCAAAGATCAAGACGTGGATACTATTCGTCAGGTAATTTCACCCTCACCATTATCAAACCTTACAGAAACAACCCATCATTCTAGTAACCTTGGTGAACATCATCGTCAACAACAACAATCAGAAAAAGAAGAACCAACTCCAGCTACTACTACTATTACTGATGAAATCAGCCATATCGTAAATGAGGAGGAACCAGCTGTGGTAAAAATGTCAGTTGATAGGTACTATTCTTCTACCAGTTGTTTAGACTGTAGTTTTCAATTGCCAACTAGGACTTCCACATCGACTAACAGGTACTACTAATGAATCTTTATGGCGTTACAAGGGAAATGTTATTTGAGAGTCAGATAAAAATCTTATACACCTGACAGTCCAGTTTTCTGTAAACCAGCAGAGTTCTCTATGTCTTCCACTACAACATAACATTGGGATTTTAGCTGGGAAGTTCTCACCGAGCCCTTTACACAGTTTCACGGTATCTGTGCAAGTTACTTGGACCTTGCGTGGAGTGTGAAAAAGAGTTTTCATTGTTGATCTTGGAACCCCGTTTTTTGAAAATACTAAGATTTTCCAATTGGAGTTCTCCAAAATGATACAGGTTAAAGTCAGAAGTTCATTAGCATCAGTGCAAGACTTCAAATTTTTCAAAAACTCCTTTAAATGCCAACATGGAGAGCAAATCCATTCCTCTAGTCTAGATTACATAACGAATTTACAGTGCCACTTTCTCCATACAACAAAATATCGTTATTTTGGGGCTGGAAGCTTACATTCTGCTCAAGCTTATTATTAACACAAAGGAAATGTTGAAGTGCAGTTGGGGTGAGCGTAACTTGGTCACAGGCTCAGTTCAAAAAAAAAGAAAAACCGACTTGGCATTTGGCATTCTAGATTCTAGGCTTCCTTGACCTTTCTAAAGATGTGGGTTTTTTAGTATCTTTCATCATTTGAACGAAGTTGTAGTTCAGGTGCTCACTATTGGTTTGAAAGCACAAGACTCAAATCAAATGCTAAGCAAAATTTGAAATCCATAATTTTCAGATTTCTTACTCTTAAGTTAAGTGCTTCTCCAGCATTGATAAGATGTATAGCATCAGGTCTGTCTCGGCTCAAAGACAGGACATAAAGAACATTCAAGAGCAAACACAAGGAACTAGATATATTCATGATGATGAAGCATGAAAAATGCAGGGTTAACATCGCACACGTTCCATTTTCCGGACTTCAAAATTGGTAAGTTTATTAAATTAAAATTTATTTTTAAGCAATTGTTGGTTAATGAAAAATAATTAATTAGATATCATTCTCGTTATAGGAATCACCCCCTTGATTTGTATTTCATTTGTGGAATTCCAAAGTGGTGTGGGAGCCCTTGTACCATTCAACCTGTTAGAGGATTACTCGGTCGAACTCGCAAGTTTTTCTATTTCAAGTTTGTTGTCAATCTTAGATTACAAAACTATATCTTGATTTTTAGTTTACTAAAATCAAGTCTCTGACTATGATTAGAAGCTGGTAGTTGAGTATCGAATATCACTGAACAACCCTCGAAGATTGAAGATTTGAGATCAAACGACGACATCAACAAGGACTTCATCAACAAATGTATGTGGTGACTGATTTTATTTGTTACTCTTGTTAAATTCTACCTTTCCAATCTACCAAAACAAGTGCTCACTTTATTACACAGTTCAGGTGACGGTAAATATACATTTATGTATAGACTCAAGGATATTTGATCTAGGACTTCAATGAGAATGACCTTTGTCCCTGGAAAGGTCATCATGTTGTGTTGAATGAGCACACGAGTTCAGCGAGCCAAGAGTCACTCAATTCCGAGTTATAACGAAAAACTTATGAGTGATTTAGTAAAACAACACTTATTATCTGTCGCAGCTCGTGAATACGAAACAGTGCACGAACTGTTTGTAACGGTTCATGGACTGAACCGCAAAAACGTAACTACATGCCTTTTTTGGTCAAGTTTTTGATGTTTCCTATTCTAGGCACACGATAACTAATCTTTTACACAAAATTGATTGCTATATTAAAGTGTGTGTGATGTTTTAAACTCCTTCCTTAATTAAAATTATGATTTATCTTATTTAATGAAGAGACAATTACAAAATACAATTTATGCTAAGTAATAATTTATTTAGTTATTTATGCTAGAGCCGTAACTTAGGAAAGACTCCCAAAATAAGGTGTTAGAGCATAGCTCGGTTGAACCCACCAAGCGTTGGTATGTCAAGTTTGGTTGTCATATTTTAGTATCAAAACTCATACATAGTCAGTTGATAAAATACTAGAGTCAGCTTCGTTTAGGTTAGAAAGTCTAGAATGTTGAGACATACAAGTATTACTCCGAAGACCTGAAGAATGACAAGAAATAATGACTACAACGAGGACATCATCCTTTCACTTGAGGTTAGTAGTACTGACATTACAAAGTATAAACTGTTAGAGCACTGCTCGGTCGAACTCGCAAGCGTTGCTATCTCAAGCTTGTTGTCAAGTTCAGTTGCCAAAACTATAGGTCTTGATTTCTACTCTACTTATATATAGCTAAGTCTCGGATTAGGATAGAAAGTGTAGTTGAGCATTAGACTTCACGGCATTCATCGATCAAAGACGAAGAACTACTAAGGGGAGCTTGTGGAACTTCATCAACAAAAGGTATATGGAGACTTGAACTCATCTATCACTCAAAAGTCTATCTACTCTATCTCCTTTTGAGACAAAAGTCGTATATCTATATAGACTTCAATTATACACATTTGATATTTCGAGCTGAGTTTAACTCGCTTACATATTTCTTGAAATATGTGTTGGTAAGCTTTTGCTTTAACCAAGTTCATCTTATATTCTTAACGAAAGTCAAAAGATGATCATGTGAAAATCACCAGGTAACATCTTACATGATTTGTGTGAGACAGTCATTTGATGTAGACTCGGAATGTTTCGTATTGATCATTAGATCACTTGAAAATTGCTTTGAAGCTAATAGTTTGTGTGAGACAGCTATTTTCGTCTTCCTAGAATGTTTCAATGATTGAAATGGGAGTTTAGAACAATTGGATATACGCACAGTATGTGTACTTGCATATGTGTAATCCAAGTCCGGGAACCATGGTATGCATACCCGTATGCGTACTGATTGGTTTAGTCAAGGTCCGGGAACCAAGTATGCATACCGGTACGCGTACTGGCGTGAGGTTCAAGTTCCGGGACTTTACTGAGTTTGGTGGTATGCGTACCAGTTCGCGTACTGGCGAATCCAAACTTAGTCCGGCCACTTAGGTATGCGTACCCATTTGCATACTTGAGTGGGTTATGTTCCACAATCGGTTTGTTCGTGAACAAATACATTTATATAATAAGGAATGCAATCTTTTGCAAACCATGGCTATAATGTTCATGAATCGATTCGAGTGTATCAAAATCGATTTTGCTTTAATTGTGTCTTGTATACTTCTATGAGAATATAAACAATTGAACAACTCTAGAACTAATTTCATTTGAGTCATTTGAACTAGTTATGGTTAAGATGAATAAGGTTGATATGAAAGTGTTCATATGGCTAACTCCGGTTAACTATTGTTGAGCCAACAAAGGTGCACACATTTAGGTACGGTTACCCATATCTAAATGAAGTCACTTTTTATTTGTGTGTAACAAGCTAAGTTCGATCTAACGGTTTAAGGATATTAGCTTGAGTCTAATCAGGTTTCCATCTAACGTTGAATATTGAATGCTTTATTACCAAGGTAACATTGATTGCAAACCCTGATTTGAAGACCATGTAAAGGAGAACTCTAGCAACTGGGAAACCTAATCCTCACACCTCCTGTGTGATACTAGTTGCGACTAGAGTCGATTCTCCTTTAACCTTAGGTTTTTCACGAAACCTTGTAGGTTAACGACTTGAAGACTTTATTAGGATTGTGAAGCCAGACCCAACTATTTTCTCTGTAGTTGCGTGTTCTGATCTTGTTGTTTTCTATCGTATTGAGTACTATCTTCTCTAAGATTTGCTCGAGATTTATTCTCTGATAGGCAAGATAAAAAGTAGTCACAAACATCTTCGTCTCATTGTTTGTGATTCCACAATATCTTGTTTCGCTATCATACAATTAAGATTATTATGAGGTAATTTATATTTCTAGGATGTTCTTCGGGAATATAAGTCCGTATATCAATTGGTTCCTGTTCACCTTGATTTATCAAAAGACGGAACAAAATATTCTAGGTATTTCTGTGGGAGACAGATTTATCTATTCAATAGACTTTTCTGTGTAAGACAGATTGATTTATCAAGTCTTCGACTTTGGGTCGTGGCAACTCTTAGTTGTGGGTGAGATCAGCTAAGGGAATCAAGTGCGTAGAGTCCTGCTGGGATTCAGAGACGTATGGAACGCGATTGTACCTTGATCAGTGTGAGATTGGTTAGGGCTCAATTACATTCCAGTCCGAAGTTAACTTGGAGTAGGCTAGTGTCTGTAGAAGCTTAATACAGTGTGGTGTTCAAATCTGGACTAGGTCCCGGGGTTTTTCTGCATTTCCGGTTTCCTCGTTAACAAAACTTCTGGTGTTTTCTTTTCCGCATTATATTTTACTAGGGTATGACCCGTGCCGTAAGTTTGTTCTTTGCTAGTGCCGAATGTTGGCTTCGCAATGTATTTTATGGTCGCCCTATCGGTGTATATTTCATTTTGAAATTAAGATCCCTATAAAGTGAAGTAGAACATTCCTCTATATGATCATTTTCGTAATGAATCATCAACAAAAACAATAAGCTCATCATCCATATCATGCAACCATCACTCGCTTGCTTCACTACTTTATGATGTTCACTTAATTGTTTTTTTCTCGAGAAATACTGAGATAAATTAACATACTTTTCCGATTGTCAATGTTTACTTCCTATTTAAGGGTGTAGATAGACGCATTCGAATGCCCGTTTAATGGATGCATAATAGAAAACAGTCTATATCCGGATCTGAAATTCTCGTATCGTATTCGAATACGATTTTTTTTTCTTTTTGAACAGGAAATTATCTGAATAAAATTTGAAATTCGAACATGTGTGAACTTCGAATTAGTATCCCAATTTCATTCGGATACCGAATAATTATCCAGTCCGACATCATAAGAAGAAAAAAAACAGTAAATTGTTTAAATGATTTATTAAAATTACATTTGTATACTAAAAATTAATTAGGATTTATAAAGTTTTTTTTTTAATGAACATGACTAAGATAAAAAAATTTAAAAATGATATACACTTTTATAGGCTTAATATATATTATACATAAAATTTCGTATACAAATATTTCATAGGGAAATCATCGCATCCTAATTAGTACCAAGTTAGCCGTATTTCCAGATAAAAAGTTCGGATATCTAAATTTAAGAAATGTTTTTAAATAATTTCGGAATTATTGGACATCCATTAATATTTTACTTCCATGTTCTTGAAATCCGATTTCTAGGTTATGTAAAATATGGAAAGAACTCAATTATGAATATTTACATGTACAGTTTTCTTAGAATTTGTGAACTTAAGAAAGAACTTCTTTTTCATACTTCAAAAAATAAAAATAAAATTACTTCTCTTCCTAGATAACAATGATGTCCCCAGTGTGGATATTCAGGTCCATTTATATGATTTCTCAGGGAGGAAGTGTTCCTGTTCATTGTGAAACAGATTATTAAGATGACAAAACGCATATCAGTTCATAGCTTCATTTCATTTTCATCCAGCCTTCACATTACACGGTGTTTTGTAAAAATGGTTGGTTGAATTACCTAGGACACAAATACACATATCATGGCCACAAATAGAGGACTCAAAAAATTGCGAAACAGAGGAAGGACACAAATACACATATCATGACCACAAATAGAGGACTCGAATTGCGAAACAGAGGACACAAATACGCATATCATAGCCACAATTCACAGCGACCATCCAAAAACCACGAAACCAAATAAAAATATACTAACAACAAAACCCAACCATTGTAAATTTATACGCACACAATAGTAACTTGCAGTGAGACTGACAATAGAAATTGGTCTATTAGCTCAAATCAGTAGGTTCTGACGATAAAAAAAAAAAAAAAAAACTTAAGTGAGACAGACTTCATGTTTTAAAATTTTCTCTGTGCCACACATCTGGTAAAGGAATTCGCCTCATGCTCGTTGTACATCCCTAATCAAATCAGTATACTCCTTGCGCAAAACCCCTAAATATCAAGGAAGGAAATAACGGTACCAAAAATCAATAGAATCTAGCAATGTTTAATAAATCCAAAAATGAACATGAAAAGTTTTGCCATACCATAAA
The DNA here is from genome assembly GCA_023531105.1 of Papaver atlanticum. NCBI lineage: Eukaryota > Viridiplantae > Streptophyta > Magnoliopsida > Ranunculales > Papaveraceae > Papaver > Papaver atlanticum. The sequence continues at coordinate 5,886,382 of JAJJMB010016078.1, forward strand.
GATGTTAGTGCTTACCTGATCAGCTTAGACAACTAATATTTTTCCCCTTTCTGTGGCGTTTTCCTTCTTCCTCAGTATAATTAGTTCCTCAATAGCATCATTTAAACGGCCTACGCAATAGATTTGAAACCTTAAAATGACATACCGAACCCATGACGATGAAACAAATTAATTGAGCTTGCTATGGTTAGCCTTCCAAATTCACACAGTAAATAAACTAAAATACGATTGCTGATTACAACGAAAGTTCTCTCGAATTGTAAAGAGCTTTTACTATTTCTGTGGTGCGCTAGAGAAAATGCTTACCACGGAAATGATATTGTCCCCAGCACCTCTTTCTTGAACTGGAATTTATGTGCGTGAAATGCTCCATGAAAGTGAGGCCGAACAATGAATCATAACTGGAAATTAGAGGAGGGGAAAATATGAACAATTTTCACAACCAACCAAAATAATAATACATGTGAATTGCGTCTGTGAAGAAAAAAAACGGAGTTGTTCTTGGTTTATACAACCCATAAACTGATATTTAATTTCATAGAGCCGTTTCATTTCATCAATAAGAAGAAGAAAAAAAACGGTTTACAATAATGAATGGAATTTCATTAATTCGATTGAATGAATCACATTTGGTTTTAAATGTGCAAGCTTAATTAGATGGAATGAAAAGCTTAAAACGTATGCTCAATTTGCACCGTCCTTTATGTGCTAAAACTATAGATCTCCCTTCATAGGAAAAATGTATCAATCCCTCGATCTGGTCCATCTTTTATATGTCCAAACTGTAGATCTCCGTCCATAGAAAAAAAACACCATTGTCCCTTATAATATAGATAATATATAATTGAAATATCACAGTTTGTGTGTAAGTTCAATCAATTGGGAACCCAACCTTTGGTTGTTGATTAAATTGATTGACACATGGATATTGATTTTTGATACCGTCCAAGTTATTTCTTATATTCAATCAGGCTCGCAAATTCCTATTTGTTTGATTGCGGATTGAATTGAGAAATTGAGATATAACTCTTTGATATACTTTTCTTAAGATTGAGTCTGACTGTCTAGTTGATTCTCTTAAAAGTATATTGGAGTTAGTCCATACAGATTGCTAAGCGAAATATTGGGTGTGGTTGTTAGACCCCCGCTTTTTCATAAACGTTTATCTTTTGGAACTTCGTAAATACGACATCAACATAATCTTTGTATTTAGTTACTTGATGATGTGTAAGAGATAGGTATGATTTTACCATAGGAAACAATGTTTTATAACATTTGTTTAAAGGAAGTACATATATGAACTTGTTTCATAATCAAATGGAAATCATGATTGGTCAGGTTCATTATTGAATATCTTTTGAATGACCAATATAAGATGACAAGGTAGAACCTATCTTAACTTGTTGAGATTTGAGGTATAACCGGTCATATCCTATATTGTGTAGCATGTTGTAATCCGTCACAAGCTACTTTGTGAAACATGGTTTAACCGGTCACAAGCTACATAGGGAAGTTAGTTATAATCGGTCACAAGCTACCTTTTAGAAGCAAGGTGTAACCGATCACAAGCTAACTCGGAAAGTCAGGTGTAACCTATCCCAAGCTACCTCTGGGAAGCAAGGTGTAACCGGTCACAAGCTAACTTTGGGAAGCAAGGTATAACCGGTCACAAGCTACCTCTGGGAAGCAAGATGTAACCAGTCATAACCTAGTTTGGGAAGCATGGTATAACCGATCACAACTTACATTGTGAGTTTGGTACAACCGATCCCAAAGAGCAAAAACCGAGTTTCCAATATTCACATATCTCTTTATGTTTTGTGTGAAGCTTGGATTTAGGGTTTTCTGAGAAACTTCTAGATGTCGATATATTTGAACATGCACATAACTCTTATCATTAATTGTTCAAAGATATTCCTTGATACTCAAGATGATCCCATACCGAAAAATTGAAAAACATTTAACTATGATTTTCATAATATATGTTTTAATTACCAGCAATTAAATCATATCCTCTGGAAAATATTATTAGTTAATGTGCTAGACTAGTAATAAAAGTTTTCTAAGAGAGTTTTTGGAAATATGGTTTAGTAATTAATTGAAAATATGAAAACCGAAATTAGGTACTTTAATGTTAATATCTTAAGAATATTTTCGGTTTTGGAATTTCCTTATTGTCCAAACAACCTTGGTCTATAAGTACTTGAGTTTACATTTCTTGCAAACTATCCTAAGAGCCAGGAAAACTCCATTCTTGTTGTTTTTGGTGGAGTCGTCTATCCAGAAAGGAAAGTACCCTAATTAGGCGAAATCTCTTACAACCACTCATTTAAAGACTTATGTGGGATCAAGAAGCTCTACGAGTACCGTTGGTGGGAAACTAAATAATTGCAGTTTATTAGTTTTCGATTGATTTGATTGACTAACGGTTGTTGGAACTTTGATTGCACCTAGTTTGTTTATTCTCGAGAACCTTCTCTTCTGATATAAGGCTCACTCAAACTAGATCAAAGTATCGACGGGATATTTAGAACCTTTTCTGGATCTAAAGACATCTTGTGAAAATCCATTGTTAACAGACTTCGTTCTGTGTGTGATTGATCACTAGAGGATTCAAGTGCCGTGCAAGTTAAGACAAACGAAGATATGAAGACGACGAAGTTTTTCTTATTAGTTTTCATATCTTGTGAATCGTGTGCACAAACCTTGATGGTTGGGATCCAACTATAATCGTGTTTATCTTTGATGACTTGATTGTCTAGTTGCGTGAGATCGGCATCACCTTATAGTTTCTCTTTGAGATCTATATTGATTGATTACAAATTTAGAATTTGGTTATTTCGGTAATCAAAGTTTAGGTTGATCTAACCAAACAAAGGAGTTTATTAGTTTAAACGGAAGAGCCTTTGTCAACGACTCATAATATCTTATTACCAAGATTGAATAGAGTAGTTACCAAACAGATTTATCCTTTACTGTTTGGAATACGATCAAAAGGATTGGTGATTCACGTGCGTGACTCTAGAAGTCAAAGGCGTAGGGATACTAAGGAAACTAAGTAGCTAGGGGTAGTCTACTTGGTCTCAACTATACGAAGTTGGTATAAGATTTTGTGTGGCGGCTTAATTCTGAGAGTATTCAAAACTGGACTAGGTCCCGGGGTTTTTCTGTATTCGCGGTTTCCTCGTTAACAAAATTTTGTTGTGTCACTTACTTTGTTTTCCTCATTATAATTGTTATTATAATTAAGTAAATTACACATGTACGTTAATCCAAATTACTTGACATTTATCCTAATAGTCAGTCGGTTATTATCGTAACTATCACACAAGGTATAAGACTTTAGTTACATTGTCTCGACTCTGTCCACAGACGATCATTTAAGATACCGGACTTATAGGTTGATATTGATATATAAAAAATTGTGTGTATTTGGGTACCCTCGTCTTTTTATAAGGAGAGTCTTCAAAAAGTAGCTCACGAACTTGCTTAGGATTCAAGTTACCTTGAAATTGTGTGTGCTTCATAAGGTTGTTTTCCACTACTTTTTTTCTTCGTGAACAAGAGTGAGACAATAATACTTTGTTTAGGAATCACAAAGCACAAATTGGTAATAATTTTTTTATATATATAAATTACGCAACTTGTAATCTAGGTTATTTCAATAATCCTTGTTGGCCGACTATAAGGAGGCCTGCTATAGGGTGACTAAATGGATTTTGTCCGTCACATTTTCACGGTCCTCTTTTTTTCATCAATTTTTTTTTTTTTTTTTTCATCAAAATTTGATCAATTTGTAATCAATTTTCTCCTGATTTCTTTCTAATTCATACTTCCTTGATATCATTGTTGTCAATTTCGTTCCAATTGTTCCAAACGATCCGTAACAATCGATAATTTGATTGAAATCAGAAATCAAGAAGGATGATGATTTTCAATTTTTTTTATGAATTCATCAAATCTAGCTAATTACAATGAATTTTTACCCAATTTCTTAACAAAAACGAACTTGATCATACCCCACTGACTAAATTTATCTACTAGACAGTATAATTACATGTTATTTGATCTCTATTAAAAAAACAGAGTTAATCAATCAAAAAGAAAAACAGAGTTCTTCAGGCGAAGAAGATGAAGTTAGGAACCGGGTCGGACCCTTACCTGTACATGTGGTGGTTGAATCCTAAATGGGTGCTATTGAACCAACTCAAGATACATGAACCGACTCAACTCGGTTAGTCAGAAATTCTTTTTCCACAGAAAATCCTAACTTGTTAACATGAAAAATCATGATTAATATTTGCATTTCAGCAGTAAATTAGACCGAAAGCTATCAGAATTTAACAAATTTATCTATAATCTCTACATGAAAGAACACAAGTTACACAACACATGTAAATACCATTACCCACCACGGCAGCTCCTCCTATGTTCAGCAATTCCATTTGCACGGCTTCTCTTTACTCTTTGACGAAGGTTTTCCAAGCTATCTCTTTTTCCTTATTGATTCAGACCATTATTGATTGTTAGTTTCAGAGATATGAGAAAAAGTTAGAGAGAATCGTCGTTGGATCGTTGGAGAAAGAAGAGAGAGAGGAGGACTATAGGAGTTGTCGAGTAAGGAAATTGGAGGAAGAAAAGTCGAGGAAAGTAAAGTCGTTGTTATAGAACCACGTGTCTTTCCACCTCCCTCCTTCACGATGTGACCATTTGTCCACCACCGAATTTTATCGAAATGCAATTTTGTGATTAGACCATATCAGAGGATAGTTTAAGTTATTTTTTATTTAGGTAATTGATTATTGATTATGGAGGGAGTTCTGGACGACACATGAACGAGTATTATCTGTTTTCAAGAAACATTAATAGATTGTATATTGTTTTAGGTATCTGAATTCGATGAAGAAAATTCGACATTCATTAAACGATAAAGATAGACGTTTTTAACATAGTGTCATGGGAGAATAATAAAATTTGTGATCAAAATGAAGTACATTCGTAAAGTTTCTAACAAATTAATCGTCACTAATTGACAAGCAACAGTGATAGGATGATAGCCGTTCCAAATGATAGTTAGCTCAAAAACATGTTGCGACGTTATTCGGTCGGCCCTTACTGTTGTAGCAGTCATCTAGTATATTGTAAGGTCATTTTCTTCTAATATAAGGCTATTCAGGGATTATTGATTATAAACTCTAGATTTGATAGATTTCAATCTTAGATCGTAGACAGATGCTACTTGGTCGAAATTCGGATTAGAAAGAAAACTTCATATAAGGTGTCTCATAAATTCCTTAAGAAGTTTTAACAGGATATCTCTAGATTTATTCTAGTTGTAAAATAATTAGGTATCTCTACGAGGATTGAAGAGTATAAACCCTAATCTATAAGTTTGTCTGGATATCTACTTTTACCTGGTAGTTGTTCGGAACAAATACACGATTTACAAACCTTGATTCACATCTGAAGGGAAATCAAGCTGGTCTTTTGTGAAAGCAAAATATCAAAAATCTTCACTTAGGCTGAAGGACCTCTTAGGCTGTAAAGGACGTCAGCTAAGGGAATGAAGTACGTAGAATCTTGCGAGGTTTAAGAGGCATAAGGAGTACGACTGCGACTGAATTTCTTGGAGGGTTATTTCGGTCTCAACTACATTCCAGTCAGAAATCTGATAGTAGGCTAGTGTCTGTGGTGGCTTAATATAGTGTGGTGTTCAAACTGGACCGGGTCTTTGGGGTTTTCTTGTAGTGCAATTTTCCTCATTAACAAAATTCTCTATGTCTTGCTTTGATTTTTACTTCTGCATTATGCGTTTGATATAATTAAAGTAAAAGCAAGCGATTCGATAATCAAGCTAGACAATTTTTTAACTAAAACTGCATAAAACCTACAAGACTTGTTCTTTTTGGAATTTGATTCATGTACTATTCCGGTACATACTAGGTTGTTCTTGAATATTGATTTTTGAGATCGTCCACGAATTCTTGTACACGATTAGGTTCACGGATCTTTGATCTAAACTACTGATTGTACAAGAAAGATAAATCATACAAGAAAGGTCCACTTGTTGATAGTATTAGATTTTGTCTGATACGTCCAAACAAAAAGTTGGTAGTGTACTTAGTACCCTCTCCTTTTCACAACCAAAACAAATGAATGTCAATTAATAAATGGTAGACGATTCTTCCATTGTTTTTAACATCAAATATACGACAAGATCATATAAAGTTGGAAGCAGGTGTAATACATTGTTCAATGTTGAAGCTTTTCCTATTATCCAAGAGTGTCTTGTTATGGTTATTGGGTCAGGTGTTCTTTCCTAACTCAACCATTTTTGCTCGCGTTGGTTGGCTTGAAGCGTTACGTGATCTCCATAGTGTACCATATCATGATTGGGGGTCTTGAAAACGCAGGGGTGTTTTGGGGTAAAAACTGATTCTGCTGGTTTTGGAAAATTTGGGTGTGCCGCCGAGAAACGAATCTAAACCCTAAAAAAATGCACTGCACGGGAGTACTTTAGATTCGAGAGATCAATCTGTACAATCCTGTCCTAAACCAAGAAATGACCGTTCCAGTCTTGCTTCAGTCACAAAGTGAAGGAGAAGGGTTGATCTTTAGGGAGGGAAGCGAAGAAGGTGTTGAGATCAGAATGGTCAACTCTAAAGGTGTGGCTATTTTATGACTTGTAATAGAATATGGAACTGGCTTGAAGAATGTAAGCTATCAGTTCTTGGTGTTTTTCTGGATACTTGTGTTGATAACACTTGTTTTTTGTCGAAATAGGTCAAAAACCTATTTATACAAACCATGATTGAGCACACCTGATCTCGTAGGAAGTGGAGACAGTTAAGTAGTGGAGAAGTGGAGTCGTGTAAAAAGTGGTGACCATTATGTTTCCATCACAAGGGAAGACTGGTCAGCTTTACACCCACTACTCACTTACTTCTCATTAACCGTCCGCCCTTTCCTGACACTTTCTCGTAATAGGCACGTTACACGCCGCACGCTGTAAACCGCCAGACCAATATCCTGATGAGCATCCCCCAGTTTGTGACATGCTTGATGTCTTGAGTATTTTCGTGGAAAATATGCAATAGATTGCTGAGTGGGTCTTGTGTGCAAAACCTAGTTATTCTGACCAATTGCGCGTAAACTAGGCGGCGGGTGATCATGTGTGGTGAGCTAAGTCATGAAACTTGCCGCAAGAAATAGCGTGTGACGCTATTGAGTTAGTCTTTGGTTGGTTACCTAAGATTTAATCTGGGCTGGTCAATTCGGCTGGCAAAGCTGGACGGCCGAGATTGTAATTTATGGAAGAGGTTAGACGTTGATTGTGGCTACATCTCGTTGGCACCTGCTAGTGGCATAATGGCGGAGTGGCGCCTTCCAATGGCATAGTGGCATGATTGGCGCCTACAAGTGCCATAGTGGCGTAATTGGCACCTGCCTGGCGTGGCCGCGACCACTATATCTTAGCGTATACTACCATGGCCACGTTGAATAAAGAAATTATGGCAAGGCCATAATGAGGGAACGGCCATGGACGCGGTGATAGCCATGTGTGGCCATAATATGGCGCCATTTTTAGGGTTTTCTGAGTCCCACATAGCTTGTGGCATGTTGTGGGGCCGAAGTGGCATAATTTAGACCACGACTAGGTGTTAGCGCAGTTTGGCTTTATTTAATGCGTGTGACGGGTTTAAAGCGACCTGATTGGTCGAAAGGAAAGAGGGCCGGCAAGCAAAATGGGCCCGGCCACACTCTGAATACGCGTGGCGCATTTAGAGCGACCTGATTGGTCGAGAGGAAAGGGGGCCGTTAAGAGTAGCATGGGGCGTGGCCATTTGCAGGTGGCGCCTGCTAGGGCGAACTGGACGGCCATGTGGCGCGGCCACGCCTCCTCTTATTGCTGCTCTTATTTTCCCAACTCCTCTTTTATTTATTTTCTTCTGATTTTGGTAGGACTCTGCTCCTACTAGTCTGTGGCGAATCAATTGCGTAGCTTGCCTAGGTTTAGTTTCGACCAGCAGGGTCTGAGATATTGCACAGGGCGCAAAGACCTAATCTTTTGCAAATTAATTAGGCTAAAATTTGAATTTTGTGAGCTATCACAAAATTGAACAAATTTGATAAATTCTGTGTGTTCGACACAAAATTATTTAAATTTATCTTCAGAGAGCAGTTAGCGCGTTTTTTGACTGAGTACTTTTATGCAGACCTTAATCTTGATATTTCAGGAAATTCATGCTACTCAGCTGCGAGTGAACACTAATTGTCATGTCATATCAATATTAAGGGTTCGGCCGGGGAACATAGCATAGGAAAGTATTCAATGAGCCTTGCATTAATGAATAATACATGCGGGATGGTGAAATTTACAGAGTATTTGGGATTGTTGCTACATGCACCATTCTGTATAAATTTCATGTAAATATACTGAATTGCTCAATATATGTGTAAGTAAAAAGGCTGGGCACTCATTACTTTAAATGGCTCCGTCTCTTCGCAGAATGACAGGACATTAAATACATGGTTTTACAATCTTAGCTCTGAACTAAAAACCACCATCAACATTAAGTCCCCTGCTTAGCATGTAACAATGGCATTGTTGCGGGGTAAGCACTAGATGGTGACAGTCAAGAGATAAATGACCAAGTCAAAGTTAATAAACATTACCAGGGAAGTGGCAGCTGTCTTGAAGCAGTAACTCAGGTCTCCAGATCAACCGTATCTTCCAGGTATGCTGGTTTTGATTAAGTCACGCCGGAAAGCAGGTTCCGCAAGGATTTTGAGCTGGGCTGAAAGTATTATTCCTCTGGCTATCTGACAGTCTTCTCCCGACTTTAATTAGGGTTTCAACAAGAAACACGACCTGGTGGGCGTTGAATCCTTGTCCATCGGATAAGTCTTGTTGAATTTGTTCAGCATCCGCCTCTTCTTAGGGTTTCTGTAGCGTATATACATATGCAAGCAAGGTTAATCCATCATTCTCAATCTGGAATAGAGATTCTCCTGCTAGACCCATATTTTTTCATCATGTCAGACAGGAGTGGATCTTCTTCGACCCAGCCAGACTCTTATACTAAACGCAGGCGGCTTGTATCTAGAGTATGACTTTAATTATCTCCTGATTTTGAAGTAATAATTCCTCCTTCTCTTTTTGACTCTAATATCGTTTTTCAGAGTGGACGAATCCCTGGGTCTCGTGACAACTCCCCTGTTCGGATCATCCGAGTCAAGAAGATCATACCGGTATACCTTTTTCTGGTGAATATATATTAGCTTGCCACTACCAGTAGGTGACAAAATTTTCTTTTTGTAGAGGTATCCCGTTGGAACATGCGTAACAGTGGTTGACGACGATGATCTGGCTACTCCTCTTCCTTCAATCTCAAACACGCGTACTGCTGTAGATTTGGAAGATACTGATTTGGGTATCTCCTCCTATGAGTACCCCGATGCTGGCTTTCCGTTTGACATTCACATGAAGTGTTTATCTTCTAGTTATCATAATGTTGGTGAGTTTCTAGTGCGGAAGGAGTTTGTGCCTTTGTACATGAAAATATGGAGGAAGTATGGCCATATTGCTACAAGGAATGTAGTGCGACACTGTTCGTCTGCTTTAGTTGCTACGATGAACTGCCTTCTGCCCATGGTTGCAGAGATGGAAGGTATATCTATTCGTGATGTTGCTGGATCAACTGTTGAAAAGTGGGAAAACATGGTGTCTACCTATGAATCCATGGAGTTTAATGTGGGCTGGTTGCAGCAGTGCCTTGACATTATCAAAGTTGATCGAGTAGGCATCATCGCTAATGTCGTTCCTGCTACAAAAGCTATCTTAGAGGAGGAAAAGGCACTGGCTGCAGAATCTGAAAAGGTGGAACAGGCGATCCAAAACTTGAAGAGTAGGACTGAAAGATATCAGAATAGGCTGAAAATGATGCTTTCACAGGACTACAACTTGTTGGATGGCCTTTTATGACCCATGCTTATACTTTTATTGTTTTAAATAAGTAGGCATGAGAATGTTTGATCATTATCTTTTTATTTTGGGTTCTGAACATTGTTTTTGGAAAATGAATTGCATTGGGTTTTGGTAAGCAAATGGAGTTTACATTAATATGTCTTTAATGAAAAGCTTTGATAAATCAGATGTGAGAGAAGTGAAAATGCCTGATTGGCCGTGCCATGAATCGGAAAGAGGTGGAAATAATGGTCAGGCGTAATATGCTTTGAGCCATTTTCCGTTGATGACTGCTTCCAATCTGCCTCAATCTTCCTTGACAATCTTGTAGTAGCCACTGTTATAGGCTTTGGTGATCACGTAGGGACCTTCCCATTTTGGTGATAACTTTGGTGCGGACATGCCTTGCTGAATGTGTTTCGCGGTCTTTAATACAAGATCTCCTATTTGAAAAACTCGGGGTTTTACAGCTTTATCGTATGCTCTGGAGATCCTATTTCTGTACGCATGAGCATGCTCTTCCGCTTTAATTCTCCTGGAATCTAGAGTGTCCAACTCCGCTATTCTGGAGCTAAATGCTTCAGCTTCATTCCATTGGACTCCACTTGCGTCCGCAATCCTAGCCGACAGGGTTTTGATCTCTGCTGGGAGGATTGCGTCAGCGCCATAGACAAGTGAATAAGGAGAAACTCCAGTAGAGCTCCTAGGTGCCTCCCGGTATGCCCACAGCGCCATAGGAAGTTGTTCATGCCACGTCCTAGGATTGTCATGCACTGTTCGACTGAGAATTCGAATCAAAGTCTTGTTGGTGCTTTCGGCTTGTCCATTCCCTTCAGGGTAGTAAGGAGTAGAAAAGACCTGTTTCACTCCATATTCTTCAAGAAACTCTCGTACTTTCTTGTTGGCAAAGGGGGTACCATTATCAGTAATGATGTGCTTAGGTACCCCAAACCGAAAAATGATGTATTCCTTAATGAACACTGTAATTGTCGCTCCAGTGGTTCCTCGAAGAGGAATAGTTTCCACCCATTTAGTGAAGTACTCTATCGCGGTTATGATGTACTCGTGCTACTTTGACGATGGTGGATTGATTTTCCCAATAATATCAAGTCCCCAGCTGTAGAAAGGCCACAGACTACTTACTGAATGAAGGAGAGTACAAGGTGTGTGGATGAGATTCCCGTGAATCTGACATTCACGGCATCTCTGAACAAATGCCGCCGCATCATCATCCATAGTTGGCCAGTAATACCTTTCGTGCACTTGGAGGAATAATTTCTTCTTTCCTTAGTATTCACCTTCATGCGTTTCTTTCAGCATAGTCGGGATTTCAGACTTTGCTAAACATCGTAGCAAGTCACCCCCAAAGCTTTTGCGGTATAAAATTCCCTCATGAAACACAAATCTTTTGGCCCTTTTCTTTATTTTGGCTACATCCTTCTTGTTGGCAGGCATCACACCGTCACGGAGATAATTGACATATGATTCTCGCCAGTCCCCAGCATATCCAACATTAAGAACTTCCAATTGATGAGGCGGCGCTTGGAAATTGGAGCAAGATCCTTGAAGTTCTCGTGATTGGGTCTCCATATCTGGCCAGTAGTAGCCGAGGCGTTGAAGACGTCGGTAAAGAGTCACCACTAACGTTTATCCTCAGATCTCGCCATGAATATGGTTAAGTTATAGCTGCGCTTCTTCGTCTCCGAGGCATCTTGACAGGGATCCATCGGGATTTCGGTGGTATAACACTCCATGAAGCATGAAGAAGTTTTGTAGGGTTTTGAGACTAACCTTTCCTTGGGAAAGCGAACTGTTAAGCTCTTGGATAATCAGAGTTCTCCAATCATTGGCTTCAGTATCTTTGGACTGTGAAATCCATGTTGACACCACGGTCCCTCTCTTCACTATCAAAGTCTCTTCTAATCCTTCGAATTGCAGCTTTGAGGCTAATGTAGCTAGGCAGTCGGCGTGTTTGTTGTTGTTGCGGCCGATATGGGTTATAGTTACATCAGCAAAGTAGTTCAAAAGCTTTTGCCCCTCAGATCTATAAGGGGATAGTGTTACCTCTTTGAGTGAGTATACTCCATTCATCTGGTTGACCAGCAATTTAGAGTCGCCTCTTACTTCTAGGTGTGTGGCTCCTGCTCATTTGGCTAGTGACAATCATATGAGGAAAGCTTCGTATTCTGCTGAGTTGTTGGTGCACTGAAAGTCCAGCTTGAAAGAATGCGAAAAGACTTCACCAGTTGGAGACATCATAACTACACCCTCTCCTCCGGTATTACTGCTAGGGGTAATAGATCCGTCGAAATACAGTAGCCACATCCTCTTTGACAAAAGAGATTTCTGGAAATTCCCTAGGAAGGTCTTCATGTAATGCGGTAGTACCTTCTCCTGAGAATGCCGCTAGCAAATCTGCTACTGCTTAATAGCCCGCGGAGGAGTGCACGTTATATCGATCTTTGACATTTGGAGCATCCATTTGGCCAACCTGCCTATCAAGGTTGGTTTTGAGAGAAATAACTTGACAGGATCGGCTTTAGCTATTAGCACAACTTTGTTTGACATCAAATAGTTTCTAAACTTCTGAATATCATGAATTAGGGCTAGACATGCTTTTTCTTCCTTAGGATACCTGAGTTCAGCATCCCTTAAAGTACGACTAAAATAGTATATAGGGTGTTCAATCCCTTCATCATCTTTTTGAGCAAGGAGGGCTCCGGCAGCAGCATCGCTGGAAGCAGTGTAGAGGTACAACGGCCTTCTTTGTATGAGGGATTTCATAACATCCGGTGATGACAATATTTTTTGAATCTTCCGAAAGGCTTCTTGCTGCAGCGTGGTCCAAACAAAGCTTGATCCCTTTTTCAGTAATGGGGTGAATGAAGCGATAAGCTGGGCCAAACCAGGTATAAAACGGCGAATGTAGTTTACTTTGCCCATGAATCTCTGGAGTTCTTTCACAGTCTGCGGTGGAGTCATTGTGAGGATGGCTTAGGTTTTGGTCGGATCAACCTTGATTCCTTCAGCTGTGACTTGGAATCCTAGAAATTTTCCAGAAGAGACCCCAAAAGCATTTCAAAGGATTCATCTTCAGTTTGTATTAACGACACCTTTCGAACACCTACCGTAAAACTTCTGTATGGGCCGCTCGAGTTTTTGATTTGACCACTATATCGTCTACGTAATCCTCAACTTGCTTGTGCATCATGTCGTGGAAAATTGTGATCATGGCGCATTGATATGTAGCACCAACATTTTTCAAACCGAAGGGCATCACAGTATAATAAAAGTTTCCAAGAAGAGTTTGAAAAGCTGTCTTACTTGCGTCATGCTCATACATCTTTATCTGGTTGTAGCCACTGTACCCATCCATGAAGGAGAACATGCCGTTCCCATTGGTAGCGTCTACTAGCATGTCAATGTTGGGGAGAGGAAAATCGTCCTTGGGGAAGCATTTTTTCAGATCTCTGAAGTCGACGCAACACCTAATTTGACCGTTTTTATTCTTTACGAGAACCACATTGGCTAACCAGGTGGGATGGAGAATGGGTTTTATGAAGCCGACTGCTAGTAATTTCTGAATCTCATTCTTGATTTGTTCATCTTCGTCATGCCTGAACTGTCTTGGAGATTGCTTAACCGATTTGGATCCAGGTATTATATGCAGATGATGAGTGACCAATGTTTCATCCAGGATGGGCATCTCCTCGTATGTCCATGCGAATATGTTTTGGTACTCCTTAAGAAGATTCACAAGTTTCATACGTTCCTATGCACATAGAGCCGAACTGATGGAGACAGGCCTCGAAGATTCTCTATTCCCGATGTTGACAATTTCGAGTTCATCTATGATAGAGTCAGTGCCGTCTTGCAACTGTCGTGGAGCGTCTGGTACTTCTTCTTATAGCTTCTCATTATGGTTGCATCCTATTGGACGGAGAGACTGGGCAGCAGTCTCCCCTGCTAATTGCTAACAGCGGCGCCGATATATGATGTGAATTTTAAGTTGTAGTGAAAGTGGTGAGTAAAGTTCGTTCAACTCGGGCTTGTGAAGGATTTTTTTTGAAAATTAAATAAAATTGTTTCAATAATAATAAGAAAATACCGAAACTCTGGATTCCACCATTGACCAATTAATTGATAAACTCTAATCAATATTCATGCAATATTCTTCTTTAAAGTGATTCTAATATTTGCCTCTAATAGATTTTTGAAGTAGGAGTTGTAATCACAAAGCATGAAACATCAAAAGTTTTAAAACCTAGCATGTTCCATCAAAACAACTCACAACTACTCAATAAAAATCAATTTTTCTTTTAAGTTCTATGCAAATTAATCATGTAAAATAATTGCAATAAATAATTAAAATAGAACTATACCACTTTTCATGGAACAATGGCTTCCTCCGTCGCCTCGGCTAAGGGGTTTAGCTCCTCATATTAATCTCTTGCTCAAAATACATCTTTGGTGTTCAAAAGTTGATTACAAGAGAGAAAAGAGTATACTGTAGTCGCTGAAAGTCTAATACAGCGGACGGAATCGTTGCTGAAAAGCTTCGGTGACTGCAGGATGATGCGACCGTAACTCGTTGTCACTGAAAATAAGTCTGCCTCTGCAACTTTCTTTTTCCGCTTCCAATTCGAGTTCTAGCCACTTTGGATCCATTCCAACACCCTTACCTCGCCTGTTAAGTCCATAGGAACAAACCCAATCAAATTCAGCCCTTTAATCTCCCTAAAAATCGATCAACAATCCATCCACAAAATCGTCTGTTTTCTGAAAATTTTCCCGCCATTTTTCTGTTTTTGAAAACGTGAAGAAATGTGACCTCCCCCTATCCAGACCCGGTCTGTACTTAGCAGCTGCTTGGAAATGGGTTACCCCTTATCCAAAATGAGAGTCCGAATAACAAATGTCCTCCCAGGAGCCTTTAACAACTTTTCGAGCCAATTTTGCCGCAAAAGCCTATTCCTCCAAAAACACCTACAAAGGGGTAAAATACCAAAATTAGTACAGAAATGGGTACTAACACTATACATAAAAGAGATGAAAATAGACACATAAATGCGTCTATCAATATACAGTTTTCCCTTTTTGGTCACGACTCGCCACAAAAGTCCACTCTCTCTTGGTACGAAGTTGAATCGAGTCTTTATTTGATGAAGAAGGGTTGGTGTGTCCTGTCAACAGAGGCGCGCCGGGAGATCTGGCCTCTTTGTTCAATGATGCGAGCCGGTCTTCCTCCTCGATCGACGTCCACACAGGGAGTGGAGTGCAGTAAACCTTGCTTAATGAGTCTCGTGAATCTCCCTCTGGTTCAAATAGTTCCATGCCGCAAATTGGTGCATAAGGAGACAATGATGCAGGAATGCGAACAACGTCTTCCTTTAGCACGGTTTTCAGGCATTGGTGATACATTGAGGGGATGATCTTATTATCATGAAGCCACGGTCTTCCCAGTATCATGTGGTAGTCTGGCTCCTTCTCTATTACCTCAAATTTTACTTTTGACTGGACAGGTCCTACTAATAGATTCAAATTGATGTACCCATACGTGCTGGTTTGGTTTCCTTCGAAATCTGTCATCACGGTAGGCTGTCGTACAATTTTTTTTTGGCCGAACCTTGGCTGTCCTGAGAGTTTTGAGAGTAATAACATTTGAGGACGCTCCCGTATCGATGAGAGCCCTTTTGAATTCTGAATCTTTAATGCGTGCAGTAACATGCAGGGCTCTGTTATGGCCCTCTTCTGCCATCATGTCATCTTCAGTAAATGTCATATTTTTTATGGACATCTCTGACGTCCTTGAGGCTTCAGGGCGCGAAGGAGCCAAACGTATCTAATAAGATCATTCCCTCAATGTGGCATAGTGGCATAATTGGCACCTGCATGGCGTGGCCGCGGCCACTATATCTTAGCGTATACTACCGTGGCCACGTTGAATAAAGAAATTATGGCAAGGCCATAATGAGGGAACGACCATGGACGTGGGGATAGCCATGGGTGGCCATAATATGGCACCATTTTTAGGGTTTTCTGAGTCCCACATAGCTTATGGCATTTTATGGGGCCGAAGTGGCATAATTTAGGCCACGACTAGGTATTAGCGCAGTTTGGATTTATTTAATGCGTGTGACGGGTTTAAAGCGACCTGATTGGTCGATAGGAAAGAGGGCCGGCAAGCAACATGGGACCGGCCACACTCCGAATGCGCGTGGCGCATTTAGAGCGACCTGATTGGTCGATGGGAAAGGGGGCCCGTAAACAGCATGTGGCCGGCCTCATTCTAAATGCGTGTGGCGTATTTAGAGCGACCTGATTGGTCGAGAGGAAAGGGGCCCGGCAAGAAGCATGGTGTCGACCTCATTGTAAATGCGTGTGGCGCATTTAGAGCGACCTGATTGGTCGAGAGGAAAGGGGGCCGGCAAGAGTAGCATGGGGCGTGGCCATTTACAGGTGGCACCTGCTAGGGCGAACTGGCCGGCCATGTGGCGCGACCACGCCTCCTCTTATTGCTTCTCTTATTTTCCGCGGCTCTTTTTTTATTTCTTTTCTTCTGATTTTGGTAGGACTTTGCTCCTACTAGTCTGTGGCGGATAAATTACCTAGCTTGCCTAGGTTTAGTTTCGACCAGCAGGGTCTGAGATATTGTGCAGGGTGCAAAGACCTAATCTTTTGCAAATTAATTAGACTAAAAATTGAATTTTGTGAGCTATCACAAAATTGAACAAATTTGATAAATTCTGTGTGTTCGACACAAAATTATTTAAATTTATCTTCAGAGAGCAGTTAGCGCGTTTTTTGACTGAGTACTTTTATGCAGACCTTAATCTTGGTATTTCAGGAAATTCATGCTACTCAGCTGCGAGTGAACACTAATTGTCATGTCATATCAATATTAAGGGTTCGGCCGGGGAACATAGCACAGGAAAGTATTCAATGAGCCTTGCATTAATGAATAATATAGGCGGGATGTTGAAATTTACAGAGTATTTGTGATTGTTGCTACATGCACCATTTTTGATAAATTTCATGTAAATATACTGAATTGCTCAATATATGTGTAAGTAAAAAGGCTGGGAACTCATTACTTCAAATGGCTCCATCTCTTCGCAGAATGATGGGACATTAAATACAAGGTTTTACAATCTTATCCATGAACTAAAAACCACCATCAACAAGGGGTATCAAATACACCACCAACTTTTTCGTTCGGAAACTTGTATGGACAAAACTTAATACAATTGCAAGTAGACCAACTTAATGATCCTTCAAAATATGTGTACAAAGTTTATATCTCTATCTATTCTCAATCAGTAATATAGACTAAGGAGTCCTTGAACCTGATTGTTAAGAAGAGTATTTTGACAATCCCAAAAATAAATATCCAAGATCAATCTAGTCGTATCCAAAAAATCCAATCGGAATTATACCAAGTAATTAAACTTGTAAAAAAATAAAAAATAAAAAAAACTTGTTATCTATCTTTCAAGATGCGAATTATACAACAAACAAGTCTCATAATCAATTATGACTATATAGACGTATCTAATAAGATTGAACATGTACTACTTGCGTAAATCCAATTATAAAGATAAACAATGTAATGCAGAAAAGGAAAAACACAAGAACCAAAAGTTTTCATAACGAGGAAACCGCAACTGCAGAAGAACCCCGGGACCTCGTCTAGATTTGAACCTCAAACTGTATTAATCCGCTACAAACACTATCCTACTATCATACTTAGGAATGGAATGTAGTTGAGACCGAATCCACCATCCGAGTGATTCAGTTACAATCGCGCTCCTTACGTCTCTTGAAACCTCGCAAGCTTTACGCAATTGATTCTCTTAGCTGGTGTCCTTTACAGTCTAAGAATTTCTTCAACCTCAGTGAAGATTTTTGATACCAATTTTCCTCTAACAGATAAACCTATTTGATTTCCCTTTAGATCAAAGATCGAGGCTTGATAATCTGTCTGCAATAGACAAAGCTAGCAAATCTCACAATCCGGAACACTTACACTCATTTAGATGAGAAGCCTGGATCTTTTACCTCCTCTCAAGAACAATCTTCTAAAAATCACTTAAAATTAATTTTTAGATATCTATCTTGAGGAATCACATAGTCTGAGACGAATAGAACTTTTCAATCTCTATCTATCTTGAATGAAAGGGATTACGAGAACCTCGATAACAGAAAAACAAGATCAAAATACACGAACTATCAAGGTAAAGATAGTCGGATCTGGCTTCACGGATCCCTAAAGCGAAGTCTTTTAGTCGTAAACCTAACTATGTTTCTCAAAGGAAACCTTGGTTCATAGAGGACAACTCTAACTATCAACTAGGACACAAAGTGTCAGGGATTGAATTTCCCAGTTGAAATAACATCTGTATTCATCGATTTTCAAGACAGATGGTTTCTTAAAATTCAAGCTAGTTGGGATAACTTGAAAATCAAACAAACGCTTTTTTATGTTTAAATGAAACTTTAATTATGGTTTTAATTAAAACATGTGAGAATTAATCTTGAAGATACAATGAAATAATATACACAGTGGTCTGGTTACAGATTCGTGTATAATGACCGCTTTGATTTGGAAAATATGCCTTCGAACTATAAGCAAGTTTATGTTCATTTAAACACTCAATAGTTTAATCATAATACACACACATAAGTGTTTTAGTGATCAGTGAAGTCATAAAAGTGTTTAAGAGAATCATGGCAATGCTAAATATATTTAAAAAAATAAGTCTTTCAGCATCTACTAAATTATATTGGGATCGTTGGTGAAACGGTTCGTGAACCGTAAGGCTAAAGTTCACGAGTCAGGGAGATACGGTTTGTGAACCGGGTTCGCCAACCATACTCATCTCGAGAACACATATTTATATTATTCGCGAACTGGGTTCGCCAAGCGTACTTGGTCTATGAACTCATATTCACCAACTAGGTTCGCCAACCTTAATCCTTTTATACCAACACAAAAAACTAAGTTCACCACAGTTCATGAACTGTTCCCAACTGAATTTGCGGTTTGCGAACTGGTTTGCCAACTTTCCCTGTATTTCTAAAATCAGATATCTACGGTTTTCAAACTAGTTTGCCAACCTACCCTGAGCAGAAATATCAGAAGTTCATGAATTTTTCTCTTATGATGTTTGAAATATTCTCAGATGATAAAATCACTTATATGGGCGATTTTCAGTCCATCCACAAATTAATTCTCAAACAATAAAATGTTTCGAACTAATGTATTAAGGACCTTTGAACTTCTATGCTTGAACCATATTTCAATATTTTTAACAAGACAAGCTTGACTCGAAACTTCTTCTTTGTAAATCTACTAGAAGTCATACGACATAGTCTCAATAGATAGAATGGTAAAATAGTGAGTAAAATAGAATGGTTCAATCTTCACATATCTTATAAAAAAAAATCTCCAAATATCTACATCGATCTTTAGTCTTCTAGGGTGATGTCTGATACTCAACTACCAAAATCTAACCTAGTCTAAGACTTGACTTAGTAGACTAGAAATCAAGAAATAGTTTTGATCATCTAACATTGACAACAAGCTTGAGATAGCAAAACTTGTGGGTTCAATCGGGTATTGCTCTAACAGGTCTGTAATCACGGCCTCGATGCGGCATCCATCGGTGTAGTTAACTTCATTGGTTTCAGGGGCATCATAGAGGTAAATATCTAAGTCCATCTTTTTAAAATGAGTATTTTTCTGGGTGGAAAAACACTGTCAAAATACTAAATTATGAATTTATTTCCAGTATTGGTGGTATACTTACTTCCATGTCAGTTAACCAGCTCTTAAAGATAACACCCTTAAATATCCAATAATGGACATGTACATCAAGAATAACTGGGCTAGGGATACTGGTGACGATGTGTCACTTTCCGGTTTTGTTCAAAGATATCAACAAATAAAACAGAGCCACCAAAATGTTGTTGTTCATCCTTATGTTGATATTACTTAGTTCGGAGATCCAGAGGTACAAGCTATTCTTGATTATTCTCCCCGGAGAGTTGTTTTTTTCACTCCCAAGATAAACAGAGGTGTCTGGTATTTAGAGAAGGACTACTTTTCCAGTTACAACATACTTTTGCAAAGGCAATTAACCCGGCAAAACAAATGCAAGTCTCTACATCATATTTTGATAGGTTGCTATGGAGGCCATGTGAGAAGTATGAATTAAATGCTGATATATATACTATTGAAGCACAATATCTCAAATGGTACCATACAATTACAAAGCTGGCAATTGGTGTTCACAACATGCACATTTATGGGTTTGATTTCGCGGCGTTAGGTCATATGGGCCGTGATAAGTTAATCATTCCTAGCCAACTGCCTCCAGAAGAACCATGTTTTATGACTTACCCACCACAGATGGAAGTTCTTCATCATCTTCATCAAATATACCTGAAATACGTTAAGAGTTGCCCATTATAATTTCACAAGGCGAGCCAACCACGATCCCAATCTCGACAACTATGGAACATACCTATCCTTATTACAATATGTATATAAATAAAGATCAATTGAAGACAAAACTTAACAATTTGTATTGGATAAATCAACAAATGGAAGCTTTGCACTTGCAGACGGTTCGAAAATGACAAGTGGATAGCACCATGTTTGGATTTATTCCATCTGTAAATCCTGATAGTCGTTCAAATTCTGGCAGTACTTTTAGGAGTAATTCATCATGGCACGAAAATGTGGGAGATACATAAGTGCTAGAAATTGAACCAAAAACTATGCCTATTTCCCTACATCAAGTAATTCAACCAGATTCGAGACGCATTTCATTATCATTCTCGCTATGGAACCAGAATGAAGGTTATTATACTGTTGCACCACTACATCCAAACTCTTCTACTTTTGTAACAACTTCTAGTTTACAGCCACTCGTTTCTGCTTTTCAACAATACGAATATATATATCTGAAAATGCGGGGGTACCAAAATACACCACCAACTTTTTCTTAGGCAACCTGTATGAGCTAAACTCAGTTGCAATTCCGAGAATTACAACTTAATGAATCCCAATAAGGTTTTATAAGGACAGTTTATATCTCTTACTCTCACAATCAATATGTATTCGGAAAAAGTCCATGAACCTGATTATACCATAAGATTTCTTGGACGATTTGTATCCAACAAACAAGGACGGATATATCTACATTGATTGATTTACATACAACCTGTGATATTTCAATTATAAAGATAAACAATATTATGCGGAAAAAGAAATAACACAGACACCAGAAATTTTATTAACGAGGAAACCGCAATTGCATAAAAACCCCAGGATCTTGTCCAGATTTGAACACCAAACTGTATTGAGTTGCTACAGATACTAGCCTACTATCAAAACTTCAAACTGGAATGTAGTGAGACCGAATCTACCATCATATTGATCAGTTACAGTCGCACTTCTTACGCCTCTTAAATCTCGCAAGACTCTGCGAAATTGATTCCCTTAAGCAGACGTCCTTTACAACCTATGAGTTGCTTCAACTCAATTGAAGACTTTAAACCAATTTTCCTCCCAACAGATAATCCTATATATGATTTTCGTTCTCATCAAATATCAAGGTGAGATATGAAATCGATTGCAATGGAAAAAGTCTAGCAAACCTCAAAATCAGGTACTTACGACTCCCGAAGAGCATCCTAGATTATTATTCACCTCACAAGTAATTTGTACTCCGATTTCAACAAAGAATCGTTCTCGAGGAATATACATGTGGAATCACAAAGTCTGAGATAAAGAATTTTGTGATTTCTATCTATCTCGCATGTTGGAGCTAATGGCTCAACAATCAGTAGCAGGATCAGGTACATGAACTATCAAGATAAAGATAGTTGGACCTGGCTTCACGAATCCCTAGGTGAAGTCTTTTTAGTCACTAAACCTAAAAAGGTTTAAAAAGAGAGGACAACTCTAGTTTACAACTAGGACACACAAGAATAGTGTCAGGGATTCAAAGATCCCAGTTGTTTGAGGTTCTCCTTATATAGACTTTCAAGGTCAAGGTTTCTTTAGATTTAAGCTAAGGTAGCTTTGGAATCAAGCAATCAATAATCACCGTTAGATGAAAAACTTGACTTGAGATTAACTTAACAGAATATACACTCTGGTTAGGGTGAACCGTAACCTAACCATGCATAATGATTTGTTCATGAAAGGTTAGCCGAAACTAGCCAGACGAACTATAAGCTTAACCATTTTCATATAACACTTTAAGACTTTAATCTTGACTCACAACCATAGGTTTTAATGTGATCAAATATGTTTAGATAGTGTTTTTAGAGAGTTGTTCAAATGCCGATTATCTCATAGAAATAATTCTGATGCATCTAAAAATATTCGACGGGTAAGTACTTGTACTTGGTACGTGTACCTACATCCGGTTCATGAAATATTTTTTCATGGTACGTGTACCGGGTTTGGATACCCTTAAGACAAAAAAGAGTTCAGGAGTTCACAAAACTTTTTCGGTTTGCATACTGGGTATGCGTACCAACCTGAGTTCACGAGTCATAAAACTTTTCCGGTTTGTATACCGGGTATGTGTACCATCCCAAGTTCATGAGTCACAGAAATTTTTGGGTTTGCATACCGGGTATGTGTACCCGAAAGTTGTTGCCGAACTATAGCTACGCCGGTACGTGTACTACGGCTCTGGACCTATAACAGTTTTGCCAGTATGTAAGCTGGTATGCACACTATCCTGTATCCAGATTTACAGTAGTTCTATACCTCTTTAATAATCCATTTGAAACATTCCCGAATAATCAATGTCACATATTACTGTTCCAAGCTATTTTCAAATGATTAAATCTTGAATTATAATTTAGGTCATAAACAATAAATTGTTCTTAACCAAATTCATCAAGTATGAACAAATATTCTTAAGCTTAGTCAACATATTTCGAGAATGATTAACAAGATAAACTTGACTCGAAATTTATGTTATGTTATGCATGTAATGTAATATTTAATAATGTGACATTGTCTCATAGATAGAAAGGTGAAAACTTGAGTAATAGGTGGTTCAGTCTTCACTTACCTTTTGTTGATGAAGTTCTCCAAAAGCTTCGGTTGACCTTCGCCTTAAAACGGTAGAACGCAGTGATGTCTGGTACTGAACTACACACTTCTATCCTAATCCGAGACTTGACTAAATGTATACTAGAAATCAAGATATCTTTGTGATTAACTAAATTTGACAACAAGCTTGAGATAGAAACACTTATGAGTTCGACCGATCAATGCTCTAACAATATCAATTCTCAAGTTTGTTGGTAAGTGGGAGTATTCTAGGTCTTGGAGAATGAAATCAAGGGGAAGAAGGCAATGTTGAACGATATTAGAAAACTTGTAACTTCTATTTTTGCTACGTTTGTAATTCTAATTTTAATTAATGAAAATTATTGGTTTATGTTGAAATCAAATTACATATGTTTTAAGTTAGAAACAATCATTATATTTACTAACTCAATTAACCAATCAAAAAACTTGTAATTGACCATCTTCATTGAGATGTACTTGGTGGAACAACAACTAACAAGAAGGGGTGACTTTGTTCAACACCTTAAGGATTTCGAAACAATCTTTGAAATAAAAAACCATACTTTTCCATCTTCGCCATTCATCTAAATATCTTCTTACCAACTCGACATCAGTTTCACTCCTTGGTCTAAATTGATTGACTTGCATGGTTAAAGCTACAAATTCACTTGCATCTTTCTTAATTGTTTGTCTAAAAAAAGACAGTATGTCACAAATTTCACGGCGGCTCTGGTTACGAGTACCACTGTAGAACTTCTCGTAAATAACCTCCCAGAAATTCGCACCCGAATAGTGGATTAAAAAGTCGAGTTTGTAAGAACTCATAGTTTCTGCAAATAGCTAAATCTTTTTCTCGAGTATACTCATCTTGACGAACTAACAATGGTCGAGATATGTTTCAACAAATTATATTGAATGAAGAACTTTTATGTGAAATTTGAGGTTTGAAGAAGGTGTAATTTGATATGATGTGAGAAATGAGTATATATAGGAAATTCAAAGAGAGCAGTTGGATGATTAAATTTTATAGCTGTTCAGATATATACCTTGGCGTCCAGAGCAAGGCCGCGCGGATTGTGTTGAACCGCCAACAAATTTTAGAGAGACGCGCGGCTGAGCTGAATCCGCCAGACAGTTAGTGTTGAACCGTACGGGTTAGGAAGTAGCGCGCGGCTTTTGTTGGACCGCAATAAATTTTCAAATTTCCCCATCATTTTTTCTCTTTTAGTCATTTTAGTCATTCCATAGAGGGATCAAAATGGGCAAATATAATATTTTCCCATCTCATAGGAAATGTTATTACGTAATACTTATGTTCCAACCAAATCTGACCAAAATTAGCGCGTTCATTTTAAATAAAAGAAGATGTCTACGGTCTCAAATATTATGTCTCATCAATCTGGCAATATTTTATACATAATCGAAATCCTATGAAATGTACTAAATACAATGCATCATCCAGAATATTATGGATCGTATATAACATGTACATAAATTAAAAAAATTCAAGCAGTTATTGTTTCTCATCAATATGACCTGGATAAGGTATGTTCATTAGAATCATTACGATTACACTGTCTTATAAATATACCACAATTAAATGTTCTTTCCAACTAAGTTCAAATTACTATAAGTAATGCTCATGCTACTATTAAATTTGTATTAATTACTAAACTAATGAGGAATCCATGGTATGTTGTGTAATGGATTCTGAATTAAATTCATTGTCAGTAGACTATCATAATGTTTTTTGTGATTTGTTTCCATGTATATATCAGATACATCCCTATATATACAACAAAGAGACAAGAAGAAATTGTTAAGAGAAAGTTGGATTCTGGAAATTAAGAGCAATCTAAACAAAACTATAAAGTGAGCGAATTCTAAACATAGTTACAATGGATCAGTCGAGGTCATCATCGTGTTCAATAGTGTCAATGTTATTAGTAGTAACTTTGATCATGGTAATGGTGAACGAAAGTTGTTCAGCAGGAAGACAATTTACAGCAATAAACAGTAAAGAAGCAAATACCATTGACTATGCAGATGCTTTAACAAAAAGTATTTTATTTTTCGAAGGACAACGATCTGGAAAATTACCTGGAGATCAAAGAATGACATGGAGGAAAGATTCTGCTCTCAATGATGGTTCATTAATCGGGGTACGTGTCTATTTTGACATTCTTTCTATTCCAAATTATATTATTTATTTTTTAAAATTTTGCTATTTTTTTTAATGTGATTACCAAAATATTTTGATAACATATGTACCATGTTGATTATTTTGACAAATGTTTTGTACAAATGCATCAGGTTGATCTTTCGGGAGGATACTACGATGCCGGGGACAACATAAAGTTCAATTTTCCTATGGCGTTCACAACAACAATATTATCTTGGAGTATATTGGAGTTCGGCCAACTCATGGGTTCTGATCTACAATATGCTATGGATGCGGTAAAATGGTCAACAGACTATTTTATTAAATGCACGAATAACCCTGACGTGATTTACGTTCAAGTTGGAGAACCTTATAGTGATCATGGTTGTTGGGATAGGCCTGAGGATATGGACACTGATCGAATGGCATATGCTATTAACACGACCCGTCCTGGCTCTGAGGTTTCAGCAGAAATGGCTGCTGCGCTAGCAGCTTCCTCCATTGTCTTTAAATCTAGCGACCCTGTTTACTCTAAAACACTCCTCGATAGGGCAACACAGGTGAATATTATTCTATATAAGCCAGAGACCTTAAATATGTTTTGCGCAAAATATTTATCTTTTTATCTTCTTAATGAATTTTTCTGCATTATAAAGTTGATCGCCATGGATATGCGATGACTTTGTTTTTACTATTTACAGGTTTTCAACTTTGCAAATACATACCAAGGAAATTATAACGATTGCTTGAAGCCGTTTGTTTGCCCTTTCTATTGTGATTGGAGTGGTTTCCTGGTAGATATGCAAAAACATGTTTTATATCAAACTTTGTTATTCACCTGGCTAGATGAATAAATGATGTGTATTATCCGGTGATATTTTTTTGGGTAGGATGAATTGGCCTGGGGTGCTCTGTGGCTATATAAGGCAACACATCAACCTAGCTATTTGGATAGCCTCACCATGAATATTAATAAAATGAAATCCACAAATTACGTTGCTTATGCTCATGAATTTGGTTGGGATAATAAGGATGCTGGCATCAACGTACTCGCTACCATTGTAAGTATAAGATCAACTCACGAAATTCTATTAAGGTTTGATTCATTTGGTTTTCTCGTAAAAATTGGTCACTCTTATTTGTATTTTTTTTATCAGGAGTTGCTTTCGAATGTATCATCACTATCCAACGACGGAGAGGAATATCGCTTACATGCGGATCAATTTGTTTGCGGCATATTGCCAGAAAATCCCACTAGCGTGAATTATTCTCAAGGTGGGCTAATGCATAAAAAGGCAGGAAGTAACACGCAAGTTGCAGGAGCGATTTCATTTATTACTCTTGTCTATGCTGTCCACTTAGATAGGGCTCAACAAGCCATTCAATGTCCTGATGGTACTCAGGTTACTCCACAAAAAATGGTTGCCATTGCCAAGAGTCAGGTAATGATAAACCTTCTCAAAGTTATTTTTCAACTCTTTTCCTATATTTTTTCGCTGGTTAAATCACACAATAAATGACGCTATATAATTAATAATTTTATGTTTCTTGAAAAAGGTGGATTACATTTTGGGAAATAACCCATTGGGAATGTCATACATGGTGGGATATGGTAACAAGTTCCCAACTAGAATACATCATCGTGCATCCTCAATGCCGTCCCTCGATCAACATCCAGAGCAGATGCACTGTAAAGATGGAACACCTTATTTTGAAACCTCAAATCCTAACCCAAATTTGCTGATAGGAGCTGTTGTTGGAGGACCAGATATGAATGATCAATTTGCTGATGCTCGAGTAGAATTTACTGCATCAGAACCGACAACTTATATCAATGCGCCTCTAACCGGGCTCTTCGCTTATTTTGCTCACAATACTTAATTAAATATGTTTATGTACTAAATCCGATCATATTTATTCTTTCTCCAATGTCCTTTTGTATGCGCCATTAACTCTTATGATTTGGGTTTTAAATGAAAAATGAGAATAATTATATAATTATAATAAGCTTTCGAATTCGAGATATTTTTGATTTTTTAATTTCTTTCCTTATAATTTAGGTTTCGGATGAATGAGAATAGTTACAATAAGTTTTTATTTTCAGACTTTTCTCCTTTAATGGTATACCAATTTTTTTGAATTCTCAAATTGCAAAATAAAAATTTAAAAATAATTGAATTGAGGTAAGCGTGGTGTATCAACTTTGTAGATGAATGAGAATAGTTATAATAAGTTTTTATTTTCAGACTTTTCTCCTTTAATAGTATACCAATTTTTTTTCGAATTCTCAAATTGCAAAATAAAAATAATTGAATTGGGGTAAGCGTGGTGTATCAACTTTGTACTCTCTAATTTTCCAACTTGTTCCAAAAAAAAAAGAAAAAATTACTTTTGGGGCAATCTGAGAATTGAAATCAGGACCTCTCACACACTAAGCGAGAATCATAGCACTAGACCAATTGCCCTCCGATGTACAAAGAACTAAACAAATTTCATATATACTTTGTCTAAGGTACATTAAATACCGAAGAAAAGGAGACAACTTCGTTTTTCAGAATCTATAGATCGTTCAGAGGAGAAGTAGCTAGTGAATAACGATGGGAAGAGCACTACTTTTTCAACTCGTTCGTTCTCAAACAAAACAACTTCTCAAACCTACTCATTTTCAGTCAGGTTTGTTCTTCTTCTTTTAATTCAATTGCAAAACCCTAACTAAAACCCTACTTATTAACAAATGCTTTTGATTTTAGATTTATCTCCATGATTTTGCTGTTCTATCAAAATTGTTCATCTCATCATTACTCCAAACTTAATCAAATTTTAGGTGTTTCTTTCTTGATTCTGTGAATAATCGGAGTGTTGCGTTTAATTTAAGTATCTGTTATTACCTTTTTTGCGAGATCCTGAAGCAAAAAACTTCTATGAAAATGGGGTTTCAATATTATTAGGGTTTTTTTTTTTTTTTTTTTTTTTTTTTAACTATTGACCCTCTGTCTTTATCAAATGGCACCCATTCTGTAATATTTGCTTACTGTGCTGAATGTGATGAACGCCTTATAGCTATAGGAAATTTGGAAGTGTCAACAGACAAAAGATGCCTACAGTTTTTGGTAGCTTAAGGTTATAGATGAGCAGAATTTTTGGTCACCGTTGTAGATTCCACATTTTTCAGAGACATTTCGTTTCAGTTCACCATCTACATTTATGCAAATTGGAGAAACGTAATTCATGAATACAAATTTAGGTTGTGTAAGGAGATGAGACAGACTAGAATCAGTGGCTTAAAGTTTACAACCTAGAAAAGTAAGTATATCAGAAACTGAGAGCTGGCTCATGAGAATCATTCTGTACATCTTAAACAAATAAACAAGATTGAGTGATTGAGGGAATGATTTCAGTTCTTAGGGTTATATGTGTATAATTGAAGTGTTCCTGTCACCTTTTTTTGTATCATCTGGAGTTTGATTGTCCCATTCCATCTTTGCATCAACTGATTCAAAAGAATCTTACATAGTTTAATCCCAATCCAAATTCTAGAATTATATATTGTAGTTTTAAAAATCTTAAGCATGGGGCATATAGTTTTTAGATTCAGATGGTTAAAGTTTTAACCTAGATAAGAAAGTATATCAGCAACTGAGTGCTGGCCGATGATAATCACTTTGTAAATTAATCCAGAGAGATTGAGCGAATGATTTTGACTATTAGGGTTATTATATGCATATAGTTGGAAGTGTTTCTGTCGCCATAAACAAGAATGATTAACATGTGATTCAAGCTATTAACTGCGGTCCGCGGATGATATTAACTGTAGTTTTTGGCTTGCTGTAGTTGATCCTACTGATAGTACAAAGAATGGATCACAAATCCTACAGTTTTTGGTAGCATAAGGTTATAGTCTTATAGATAAGCAGAATTTTTGGTCACCATTCTAGATTCCGCATTTTTCAGAGACATTTCGTTTCAGTTCACCATCTACATTTATGCAAATTGGAGAAACATAATCCATGAATCCAAATTTAGGTTGTGTAAGGAGACAAGACAGACCAGAATCAGTTGCTTAAAGTTTACAACCTAGAAAAGTAAGTATATCAGAAACCGAGAGCTGGCTCCTAGAAAAGTAAGTATATCAGAAATCGAGAGCTGGCTCATGAGAATCATTTTGTCCATCTTAAACAAATAAACAAGATTGGTTGGATCCTGAGAGATTGAGCGATGATTTCAATTATTAAGGTTACATGCATATCATTGAAGTGTTTCTGTCACCATATCTTGTATCATCTGAATTCTGATTGCCCCATTCTGTGTCTGCATTAGCTGATTCAAAAGAATCTTCCTTAGTTTAATCCCCAATCCTAATTGTATAATTGAATATTGTGGTTTTTAAAATCTTAAGCACGGGGCATTAAAATGTGATTAACTGCAGATGATATTACTGTATTTTTCGGCTTGTTATAATTGATCCTAGTGATGGTACAAGGCTGGATCACAAATTCTGAGGTTGTAACTTGTAATGCAATAAACCTGCCAACGTCTTGTATTCATTAGCTCTGGTTATTGTTGTTTCCTGGTGAATTACAAACTGAAATACAATGACATTGTTTGCACTTCGCACTCATGATTGTTTCTTCCTCTGTGCAGGCTTTCGTACTCGTAGTCTTGGAACATGGACTGGTTCATCTGTGGTGAAAACCAACTTTGATTCTGCCCTGTTCCTGGGTTCACAGAAGAGATGGGCTTCTTATTCTCGAGCCAAAACTGCTGAAGATGAGGACAAGATTAGCATTGGACCACGTAAAAGTGTAGAAGCAGATGGCAAAGATTCTGGAATTGTCTACGAAGGTCCAATCTCATCTACAATTAAGAAAGTAAAGCTTCTTTCTTTGTCCACCTGCTGTCTATCAGTCTCTCTAGGCCCCGTCATTACCTTCATGACTGCACAAGACATGAACGTTATAGTTAAGGGTGCTGTTGCATCATCTGTCATATTTTTTAGTGCTACCACCACTGGAATTCTTCATTGGTTTGTAAGCCCTTACATTCACAAGCTAAGGTGGCAACCTGGTTCAGACAGCTTTGAGGTTGATATGATGACTTGGTTGGCTACATTTGTTACAAAGACGATCAAGTTTTCTGATATCAGGCACGCAGAGACCAATAGGCCATTCGTGACGTTCAAGGCCAACGATGAGTTCTACTTCGTTGACACAGATCATTGTCATAATAAGGCTCTATTGGCGAAGTTAACACCACAAAAACAAGAATCTGCTTTCAAGAATTTGTGATTGAAAACGGAACGTCAGAGAAGAAGAGATTCTAAGCACTTTGAGGTTAGTATTACATGATTTAAGTGTACAAACTCTTGTTAGATGGTATTTTTTGAGCTTGTGTTACAATGTTCTCTTTAAGGCAGTGGGTTACATCCCGCACGACATTGCAACCATCATATTTCTGCGGATACAATGTTTTATAGGCCCGGGAGTTGGACTTACTGGATTTTGGTCCTTTTGATGAAAATAATTATCTGTTTCTGTCTAAGGAATTTGAATCGAAGTTTCTGTCATTGAGTGTCATATTCATACCTCGAAATGTTGGTTGATGTTTATACATGTGGAGTAGCGATATGGTTTGCAGTACCTCTAAAGTGCTTGTCACTGAGTAATTTGTGAAAATTAAGGATTTACAATTCTTATTTTTTATTTTTTATTTTTTTTTGCTGTACTCTTGAACTTTCCCAAAGCTTGATCTTTGCCTTGTGATAAGAGTTTCCAATTGTTTGTTTTCAAAAAGGGATCTGACACGTTTCTGTGCAGTTAACTACCATGTAATTGCTGCAGTGTTGTTCCGATCTTGTTGTATTGAACCCTCATTTCGCAGTCCTCTCATAGAAGAAAAACATTACTAAGCCGTCTTGTTGCCCATTGTGAACAAAATCTACTAGCTGTCTCAAATTATGCATGGTAATTCAAATTTTGTCAATCATAAATCCAAATGTACTTTCGGCCTAATTTTTGTCTATGTGATTCGAAATCTGTCACTGTGAATTGTGTTATCCAACTTTTTATCTTGTGGATCAAGCCCGGTAATCTGTCATTGGGACCGGTTGTGCGGCATGTGCCCCGACGACCCTACCCTAAAAGGTGCCTATAAGTTCTAGATATGTTGTGACTTGATATTGGCACAGGAATCTAGGCTAAATACTGCGATATGATATAAAAAATAATTTCGCAACCCAAAGTTCGTACTGTGATTCAAAATCTATAAATAAACGCTGACGTGTTCATTGAAGTGGGACCCGCATGTGTTTTCGAGACAGCAACTCATTCTAGAACGGATGCTGGTGGCTGCTGGCTGGTGCGTATCACGTGACGTTGCTGATAATAAAAAACTAGAACCGGAGTCAGCCGATCCCCGGTTTGACCAGGATTTGTATTCTTTCCTTCCTTTCCTTGTCTCTCTCTGGCTTGCTAGAAAAGAAAAATTAGACCTACAAAAAGAGGAAGAATAGAGGGAAAAACACAAAATCAACATCTGAGAAGGAGACAGAGATGGTGTTATGGGAGGTGACACTTGCAACTGCGTATTTCCTTGGATTGAAGAAAACTTACAAACTTGCTCTTCAGCTTCAACGCCGTCTTATTGGCCCTAATCATCCCAGGATTCGAGATTTTGCTTACAGGTAATTGTAATACCAGACCCCTCTTTTTTTTTTCCTTCCGATTTTTTCAAAATTTTAGTCTGATTTAGTTTTGTGATTACCAAGGATATTATATCTGGGGTTAATAGGTGAATGTGATTGATTGGGTCTATTCAGGGAAACAAAAAAAGGGAAATGTTGTGAAAATTTAGGGTTTTTCGATGATACATTAGTATGATTATAGATGCAAATTTTTTAACTGAATGTGATTTTATACCTAGTTGAGAGGGATTATAAGAAAGGAGGATTACTGTTTGCACTTACAATGACAAATGTGACAAATTTTGCTTAATATTAGAAATTTTCTGCTGCCTCAGCTGTAAATCAAAAGGTTTGTTGAATTTTCAGTAGATTAAACGGTAAGGGTGGGTTTGGATGGATAGTTTGAGCTCTTTCGAGTGGTTCATTTTCTGGAAACAATGTGTTTAGGTCAAGTAGCGCTTTGGATTTTGGTTGCTGATCTGGGTACTGTCTATGCTTAAAAAACACTATCTCAATAGTAGCATATACATTATCTAATGAAAGTTCAAGTTTAGGTTGTGGAAAGTTAAATTGGAGTAGCATATTCATTTATATTTCACCTTTTGCTGTACCTTGTTAATTGTTATCTTGATCATAATGAAAACCGGGTTGTACCGTGCATTTCAAATATTTCTGCTGCTGCCAAAAGCCTGGTGAGTTAGTACTTAGTATAACTTGTTAGGTGTTTTGTACTGCTGATCCTGTGTTTTTCTGGATTCGAATAGGATATTACTTGAGAAAGAAAATGAAATCTAGCAAGGAATGTTCTTTGTCACTAAATTTTGGGAGACTTACTGTTATCTTGGCATCAGGTTTACAAGATTGTCTTCAACAGCTAGTAGAATGTGTCTGGCATCTTGAAGTTTAACCAAGCAGACTAGTTTTGTTGTAATTAAGGATTCAAGGTGTAGCCATTATTCTCTTGTGCTGATTTTTTCTTTCTTTCTTTTAGGCGCACACGTGCTGTTTTTGACATGGCTGTCACAGTTCATAAGAAAGTACAGGAAAGGGACCTTGAAGTTGGTAGGAATCTTGGAAACTGGATCCTACGCTGGCTAGACCGCATGAAACCATCGGCGCAGATCCGTGCCATTGGACCAGGCAAAGGGCCATCATCCACTGGTGGAAACCCAGCAAAACATGTACCAAAGTATGGCCAGCCACAGCCTCCTAAGAGTGGTGAGACGTCCAGCTTTGGAAGTTCAGATTCAAAGTCCAAGGGACGAAGACTCTTTACCTCATCAATGAGCTTCCTGCCAAAATCTCGCCCTACTTGGATGAAGAGGATTCAGCCATATAATCCTATCAGTTCAAGCACACAGTACAGGAATCTCTCCACCTCTGCGCTCGGTATGTCAACTATAACTAATGGGATTAGCAGAAAGGAAGGAGTAATTAGGAAGGATATAATGCAGTGGATGTTAAGAAACTGACATAAGGTTATATTATGCGGTGGATGTTAAGAAACTGATAGAAAATTTTGAGGCTTTTCCATAACCTGGTTTTTGTATATTCATCTTGTTGGGTTCTGTCACATTGGAAGATGAAGTACCCAAGTTGTTGTTAGTAGAAAGAATAATGTGTTTCAGTGATAGTTGAAACGGACCTAGAAGTACACTACATTAATGAAAACAAAACTTTTGTGCGTCTCCTCTTTCATCAGGTGACCAATTTTGTGTTATGGAAACAGTTTTAGTTTTTTCACTTTGGGTTTATTACTTTATGTTTGATTTTTATATTTTGCGACTGACCACAGGGAAAGCCAGTCCATTGATTTGAAAAGAGGGATGTTTTGCCCAGACATCCAACTTCAAATCTATGACTGCTCCTGTTTCAGCCCTTTTAATAACCCAAAAATGGTTCTCAAACTGAAACAAAGCAAAATGAAGGAAAAAATATTCAACATCTCTTATCACAACAAAGCTGGCTCCATTTCTCATTATGTTTGTGAGCTGAAGGTTTAAATCTCAGAGACCTGATCTTGGAAGGAGACAGTCAAACTGTTAGGTGCAATATTCACAATATTGACTCCAGTAATCTAGAGTTCAAAGATTGGAAATGCTGCAACAAACTATTCACCAAAGTGAGCTAACAGAATTAGTGAAGCCAATCAGGTGCAAGACGACTTCCGGAGATATTCCTTGTCTAGCACCTGGGCCTCCATGTTATACAGCAGAAAACAAGAAGTTCACTGCAGATTTTCTCAAGGCGTCTAGTACACAACAGAAAGTAAGGATTTCTGAATCTGGATATATAGTGAAGTTTTTGCCCCCAAGACTTATACAAGAGTAAACCTGTTTGAATACAATTTATTAATATTGCAACCAAAATAAGGTCTACAAATTAAAGTAAAATATAAATTCTAGTCCAGTAAGAACAAAACCAAAATTATACTCCCTAGGGTCTCATTTAAAACTTCTACTCAAGGTTATGCTTTCTCTGTAGCTACTTCTGACCACAGAAATGCAACACCAAAGCATGACTGCTGCTTGAGATATGACTATGAAGGTCAGAGTAGATCAAAACAAAATTAACAGTTTATAACAGTAGCTGCAAGCCTTGCTTTTTGGGAGCGGCTTCAGCAATCTTCTTGTTTCCTGGAAAGGCTTGACGAGAGACATCAACAAGGGCTTTGAAGCTGTAAGGTTCGTGCATGGATATCTCCGACAGCACCTTTCTGTTTAGCTGGATGTTTTCCTTGATCAATCCATGCATGAAGTTTCCATAGTTTACCTGAACAGAACGAGCCAAAAGAAAACAATACCAAAAAGAATCAACCCCAAAGCCACCTAATATTGAAAAAGAAATTCTAAAATCCTTAGAAGTATAGAAACTTTATCAATTAATGGGTATTCAATTTAGCCAAGGATAATTTTATTCCAGGATCGACAGTTTAAGAGCTGGGTTGTGCATTGGTACATACATTCTGCCATAAATTAATGGGTTAAAATTGTAACTATAAAAGATAATCATCACTCCTCTTCCTCTCTTGGGTTCTTACTTTCTCTCTAACATAATGCCAAACTATATGATCTTGTATGTAGCTTAGATGAGATGGCTTTATCAAAAGGGATGAAAAACAAAAAAGCAATATCTACAGAATTTCTTACTTAACAGACAGGCGATTCAAAATCAAACTATAGTGTGCATAACAAGCTACCCAAGACGAGAAAAGTTAATTACTTTAAAATAGACGTCTCATATTCAATTGTCATTACACGCCATGCTATCTCACTCATCTGTTAACATTGGGTTAACAACATGTCCTGTAATCTAGTTGACAACGTAAGGCACTATGGCGTCAACAGATAAATAAGCCATAACTGTATCATTTATATTATTTATTTTTTTATGAACAATCAAAAGCCAGTAAAACATGTCTATTCCTTTACCTATTCGGCTAATTCCTATCTCAGTAAGTAGCAACGGAAGCAACAGATGGAAAAACTAGGGAATGGAGGGATACTGATATATGAAATCTATCTGGTAAAAAGAGCCATCATTGAATATTATAGCTACAGATCTTGATCGGGATTAACTGTATAGTCTCCAGACATTGAAATACTTTTAATAACTGTAATGTGAAGTGCAATGACATTACATTTCGGCCACACACATTAGTAAAAGTGTAATACATAAAAGTTCATTTTTTATACCTCAATCACCTGTTGTTATGATAATGATATTGCACGAAAACTTATAGCCATGTATTGCCTATATGTATCCTACACATTACTGTATAACGCTGTCATTACGATATTTGCAAATACTAGCTAACTTAACATATTTAGTTGTTATGATCACAGTCATCAGGTACATCATGCTGTCTGTTACTGTTCACACTTCACACTTAGAACATTCTGACTAGGAATTCTACAATTTCCTTCAAATGGTTTACTTAAGGGCTGGAGAATACTCGTGACAAGCAAACTTCCTAGCAAATCTCTTTAGATTAAGTGCTTGTTCTATATACTCGAGACTCAAGCCAACAATTTATACTGTGTGAACAATCAATAGCAAATAAAACACGGCTTTTCCCTTTACCTATATGACCATTTCCTATCTCAATAAGTAGCAAAACGGAGGCAAAGATGGAAAATAGGGAATGGAGGAACACTAATATACGGAGTCTTACTGGTAAAAAGAGCTACCATAAAATATTAAAGCTGTGAATCTTTATCAGGACTAACTTTATATTCTCCAGACGTTGAAATACTTTCAATAACTGTAAAGTAAAGTGAAATGACATTAGGTTTCAGCCTCACACTTTAATAAAAGTGTAATATATGATTGTGGCCTTTTTCTACACCTCAACTACCCGTTCTTATGATATTGATGTTTCAATAAAACTTAAAGTCATGTATCGACTACATGATTCCAACGCATTACTCTGAAATACACGAATAGTCGTGTATTGTCGCACTCATCAGGCACATCATACTATCTGTTAATGTTCACAATTAGAGCATTCTGACTAGGGGTACTACAATTCCCTAGAAAAACAACAGCAAGTACAACATGACTATTCTCTAACATATTTGGAAGGAATAAAGCTATACATTATCCATAGGCACTATGATGTCAACAACGTAAGGCACTATGATAACTGTGTCATTTATACTTTTTATGAACAATCAAAAGCCAGTACAACATGACTATTCTCTTACATATTTGGCTAATTCCTACCTCAATAAGTAGCAATGGAAGCAAACGATGGAAACTAAGGAATAGAGGAAAAAAAGGGAAAAAGAAGTCTATCTGGTAAAAAGAACTAACAGAGAGGCGTTTCAAAACTAAACTATAGTGTGCATAAACAAGCTAATCAAGATGAGAAAAGTAAACTAAAAAACAGTAAATTACTTTAAGATAGATGTCTCATATTCAATTGCCAGCTACACGCCATGCTATGTCACTCATCTGTTAACAATGATTTAACAACACGCCCTGTAATCTAGTTGACAACGTGAGGCACTATGATCTCGACAGATAAAGAAGCCGTATCTGTGTCAATAATAGTACTTTTTATGAACAAGCAAAAGCCAGTACAACATGACTATTCCATTACCTATTTGGCTAATTCCTATCTCAATAAGTAGCAACGGAGGCAAACGATGGAAACTATGGCATGGAGGAATACTTATATACGAAGTTTAGCTGGTAAAAAGAGTTACCATTGGTTATTATAGCCACAGATCTTTATCAGGAGTAACTGTATATTCTCCAGACATTGAACTACTTTCAGAAACTGTAATGTAAAGTGAGAATGACATAACATTTCAACCTCCACTTTTCGTAAAAATGTTAGACATGAATTGTTGGTTATACCTCAACGGCCCATTGTAATGAATATTGATATTAAAACTTACAGTCGTGTACACATTACTCTATAGCGCTGTTGTTATGATGTTTGAAAATACTAGCTAACTATACACATTTAGTTGTTATGATCACTCTCATTCAGGTACATCATACTGTTCACAATCAGAACATTCTAACTAGGAATACTACAATTCCCTTCAATTGGTTTACTCATGGGCTGGTGAATACTCGTGATAAGCAAATGTCCTTGCAGATCTCTTTAGATTAAGTGTTTGTTCTAATATACACTAGACCCAAGCCAACAATCTACACTGTGTGAAGAATCAAAAGCAAATAAAACACGACTCTTCCCTTACATATTTGACCATTTTTTATCTCAATAAGTAGCAATGGAGGCAAAGATGGAAATTAGGGAATGGAGGAATACTGACATACGAAGACGAAGTCTTACAGGTAAAAAGAGCTACCATAAAATATTATAGCTACGAATCTTTATGGGGACTAACTTTATATTCTCCGGATGTTGAAATACTTTCGATCACTGTACAGTAAAATGAAATGGCATTATGTTTTAGCCTCACACTTAGTAAAAGTGTAACATACGAAAGTGGCCTTTTCCTATACCTCAATTACCCATACTATGATATTATATGTCAATAAATCTTACAGTCATGTATTGACTACACCAATCCAACGCATTACTCCGAAATACAGGCACATCATATTAT
The DNA here is from genome assembly GCA_023531105.1 of Papaver atlanticum. Lineage (NCBI taxonomy): Eukaryota > Viridiplantae > Streptophyta > Magnoliopsida > Ranunculales > Papaveraceae > Papaver > Papaver atlanticum. The sequence goes on from JAJJMB010016078.1 coordinate 5,924,377, forward strand.
CTATTAATGTTAGCAATTAGAACATTCTGACTAGGTATACTACAATTCCAATCTCTTTAGATTAAGTACTCGTTCTATATACTCAAGACTCAAGCCAAGATTCAACAATTTTGCATCGGACAGGTACTACTTAACAACAAGCTGAGAACCTAAATCATTTCTTCAACCATGTTATAATCCATCCAACAGTGTAAGGCACAGTAAAAAAAAACAATCAAATACAATTAACTTACTCCGTGCAAGCGAGAACCGGCATTGATACGTTCAATCCAGAGTGATCGCATATCCCTTTTCTTAGTTCTTCGATCTCTATAAGAATACTGCAAAGCCTTTTCAACTCTCTCTCTTGCTATTCTTATACAATTCTTTGCTCTCCCTCTAAACCCTTTTGCAAGTTTAAAGATCTTCTTCTTATTCATCTTTATTTACTCAAACTCTGATTAACAAAAAATCAAAAAAATCAAAAAAAAATCAAAAAAAAAAAACCCCCATCAATCTCCAAGAATGAAAAGAAAAACAAAACAATAAATAAATAAATTTATAGAGCTTCGATTCAGATTAGATAAAGAAGCTTACCCTTTAGAACGCGATAATCTGAACTGGAACTGTACAGAATCTTCAGAGAGAATGAGAGTGAGGGTTTTAGAAGTTCTTAAAAATGAGATGGAAGAGATTTTAGGGTAGATGAAGAAGTTACTCACAAATCGAGTTTTTGGTTGGGGGTTTTCACTTTATTCTGATTGCGAAGCAAATGGGTATAGTAGTACTATTTGTTTGAAGCCCAATTTGAAGCCCAATTTGAAACCCAGCATTTACTAGGGGTGAGCAACACTGCAACAGATAGATGGATACGGATTTGGTACCACCTGCGTCCAACCCATTAAAAGGACGGATTTTAGAAGTATATTCACATCTAATCCATTACCCGATGGTTTGGTATCCACGAGTAAATGAATGAACTGAATGGATTGACGGATTTCAAAACAATGTGTAAATAGGTGATCTTTCAAAAGCTAAATATTACGTGATACCATCAAAGAATCTGAAGTCCATCCACTATCAGTGTTAATGCTCATATGCATATATAATGATCGGTAGAGAGTATTTCAACTTCGATTTTTTTGTAGAGTCCTGCTACCACGAGGTCACTCTCGCGACAATTGTTAAGGGCTCACCTTCTAGCCTTTGGATATTGCATATTATCATCTCGAGAAAAATTTAGAAAATAAAAACATATGTATTGTTTTTTCCCTTTGTTTTTCTTATTCTTTATTTGCTCTTTAGTCCTTACACCAAATCAAAAAATAAAATTGGTGTTAATGAGAGCAAACTTTCTGTTTTCAATTATTCTAAATTCTAAAACCTATGACAGCGGATTTGTTTGCTTTAACTTTGATGCCGTTTTGGAGATTAATCATGGGGAGAAAACATCTAGTATTGGTCCATCATCTTTATTTACCGATAGATATTATTTTTTTGACCACGTCACTCATAAATATTTGAAATGTGTTTATATTTTTGTTTTTTTGGTTGGCAGGGAGCTTGGTAAACTAATAACATCCATGAGTTTCTGATATAGTTTGATCAATACTCCGACATATTTTATCTTTAGATCATGTAGACAAAGAATACAATGATGGTTACAGCGGAAATGAATCTGTTCTGGTGGAAGAAACTGTAACAATAAGGATTCTCTCCATGACCTTCATAGAATTGATTTTATCTGGTTGAAAGATAAAATAATTATAATAAAGGGATGTAAAAGGAAATTAATATAAAGAAAAACATTAGACATATTTTTATTTTTCGAATATTATCTCGAGATGACAAGGTGCAATGTCCAAGGGATAGAAGGTAAGCCCTTATAGCAATTGGCGCGAGGGTGACCTCGTCACAGCAGGACTCTACTTTTGTATCTCATCCCAAGATATTAGAGAGGAAAATATTTTATTCGCGTGCTTCTCGAGCATTTTTTGTTCTAGCACCATAATCACAGAATAATATAACCTTCGTAAAAAATCCACCATCAACACACTTATATAACGCTTCTAAAATACAAAAGTATCCCTACACATCTGTTATGTTTTCTTTTTTTTTATCCCTTAGCCTAACAGGTGGGGGTGTCCAATGGATTTTTAGACCCAATCCATTATTTGGTGGGTTTTCAAGAATGCATCAATATCCAACCTTCCCAAGGATGGGTTGGGGGTCCGCCCGCCAAAATACAAGTGGTTTGGTTCGGTTTAGCGGGTTTGGGTTCATAAGCCACGTAGTGCTTATAGTTTATTTACTCAAGCCCAATTTGAGATCCAACATTTACTTTTAGATGTTCTCTAATGCTCGGTCCGTTAAAGCTAAATGAAAATTGCTCGATGAAAAACGTAATTACCATGGGAATGAAATTCTGAGGTAGCATTTTATTTAATTTTTTGAAGAATTTTTTCTTTTGCGAAGCAGGTATCATTTGATGTTCTCTCACCACCTTTCCTTCTTGTTTTCCGGACTAAATTTTCTCTTAAAGCATTCCAATAAAAGGTGCAAATTTTTGTAGTAGAATATTAGGAAAAGAGAAAGAGGTAGGGAAAGAGAAGGATTTCATTCATAAGAGTCATTTAGGTTACATGGATAGATTATCCTTTATATACATGGAGAGGGGATAACCAAAAGGTGAAAAATACTATAACCCCCCTACTATATGGGTTCAATATATAGAAGCCCCACAAAATGGATCCTTCACTATCAACTCCATTCTTTCACATTTTGATATTTCTAGGCCCAAAACTTTTAGTTTTGGGGCCAGATTTTGAATAATCTCGGATTGCTGACGTCATCAACTTTTTAAATAAAAGTTAAAATACCAAAAATAACCTCAACTATTTATAGATTCTTTATACATAAACAGAAACAGAAAATCAAATCTGATTTCTTATTTCTTTCTTCTCTTTCATAGCTCTGAGATTATGCTACGGGTTTTCATTCAACTGAATCAACTTATTCCCTTTGTTTGATATGTTTCATCCTGAAGAAGCAGAATTACGTATTTTTGCAAGATTATATAGTATTCGTTTTATCCCGTGAAGAAGCAAAATAATTGTTGATTTGAGAAGATTGTTTCATATTGAAGATTTGAGAAGATTTTTCAGATCTGAGTAGATGAAGATAATAATCTAGGTTTGTTTCTGCTGTTTTTGTTGTTTTTTCTTTTTGATTTTGGTTTTTTGTGTTTCGATCTACTGATTTTTTTTTTTATTTCTTTGATACTGAGAAGAAGAAGCTTAAAGAACACCGTTTCAGAAGAAGAAATTGAAATCTAGGTACGAATCTATCCTTCTTTGAGTTCATGGATTTCGATTTCATGATTTATATTATTATTTTTTTCCTGATTTTTGATTCTTTTTTATTTAGAATTCGTTGATACGAATAAGGGGAAGAAGAAACCACATTGATTCAGAAGAATAACAAAAAAATAGGTACGAATTGTTTTTGTTGTTGTTTGATTTCAATTTTTGTTTTTAATTTTTTACATTTTTTTTGGATTGGATTATTTGCATGTATTGGTAAGAGATTTAGCACTAGATGTTGATTTCGATTATAATTCTTTTGTTAGTATTTGTTGATACTGAGATGTAGTAGAAGAAGAAGAAGAACAACAACAACAACAAATCTAGGTATAAATGATGTTTTTATAAAATGTGTAACTTCAAGTTACACATATTGTCCTGTATCATGTCTAACTGTTGATGTTATTGCATGTTTGGATTATTTTGCATGTTCCATCTCAGAAGGGATTTACTAGCTGAATTCCATTTAAAATCTAGGTAAACGTGCTGTTTCATAAGATGTGTAACTTTAAGTTACACATTTGTCCCGCGACATGTGTAACTTGAAGTTACACATATATGTCCTGTAGCATGTGTATTTGTAAACAGTTATAGCAGTTGTATCTTTAAGACACGTTGTATATATTGCTTTCCTTTTGTTGAGTATGTTGATTGCTCATTGTATTATTTAGCTTGCCGCATAGAATATATTTCTCACGAGGGGGAAACGCCCCCGAGTGAATTGCGTTCGTTTGTTTTTTGATATTTTTATTGTATGTTTGTATATTTTCAGGTTGTCATGGATGTTGTTAGTTGCATTGCTGTTGTTCGCTACTTTTCAGATTTCATTACCACTCGTGTTGATGTTGAAACCACACTTGATGAGTTTAAGGTTGAAGTTTGCAAGCAATGGCAGCAATTTACTTCACTTGGTATTTGTTTCGTCTTTCGAGAAGGTGGTAAAGATCTTCCGGTTGACTGTGATTATTCGCTGCAAGCTCTTACATCCCTCACACATAGTAAAAAGAAGACCAGTTTATATTATTTTTTTTGTTGCAAAATGTTACTCATGTAGCCTCTTCATCTAGCTCTAGGGCAGCTTCTTCTATTTTTAATGGTTCTAGCACTTCGTCGAGAAACAATTTATCAGTTGGAATGTATTTGGAAGATAAAAGCAAGCATGCAAAACCTTTGTTATCGGATGGTTGGACTAAGGTCCTTGGTGAGATTGGTCATGTGTTTGTTGAAGGAGTTAAGCAAGTCAGGATTGGTTACACCAAGTATCGTCTTCACACTGGTTTCAACATGGTTGTAACACACAATGAGCGTTCTAGGTTCACGTCTAAGTGTGCAGTAGAAGAATGCGGCTGGAAATTTCATGCAGCTTCTATTGATGAAAGGAACGAAATGTTTCAGGTATGTTTCTGTGTTCTGTTATCTTTGCGTTGTTTGCATAGGTAATGTTTTGTTACAGTATGTGTAACTTTGGGTTACACATGATGTTTTTTGCACCAGATTACTTTTGGTTGATTTGTTTATATTTTGTATGAACTTTCTAAGGTCATAGCTTATAACCCTGAGCACACTTGTGGTGCTGGTGGGCTCAGATTGAATCAAAAATACTCAACCAGCTTCGCGTCTAGTTTGATTGAGGAAGAAGTTCGGAAAAATCCTCACAAGAAGCCAAGGAAAATTGCAAATGATTTCCAGACCAACTATGGAATTACCAAATAGTATTATCAGGCCTATAATGGTAGGGAAAAGGTTTATGAGACCATTTATGGTGATGATGTGGAGTCATACTCGCACTTGGTATGGTATATTAATGCTATAAGGGAAACAAACCCCGGTAGTGTGATTGATTTTGAATATGATCCTGCAAAAAAACAGTTCCAACGGATTTTCATCTCGTTTGCTGCATGCTTCAAAGGGTACCGGTTTTGTCGGCTAATGGTATACTTGGATGCTACTTTCCTTACTGGTAGATTCAGAGGTTGATTGATGGCATCTACTGGGATCAATAGTGGTAAAGGTATGTTTTTTTATGTTTTTTTGAACAACTTTAGCTGACAGATAACTGAGAGTTACACATGTGTAACTCTCAGTTACACATTGGTTTACGCAGTCTGTAACTCTTAGTTACACATTTGGAAATAACATCTGTAACTTTAAGTTACACATTTGTTTTAGGATGTGTTACTTCTATTTACACATTGTTTTCTGTTTTTGTGAAACTTATTATTTTTTCATTTCTGCACACTTTTATAGGATTTTTCCCACTTGCTATGGCACTAGTCGGTTATGAGAATAACGACAACTGGGAGTGGGTTTTTAAGGAATTTGACTCAAGTTGTTGGTGATGGGAGGTCAATCACCTTCCTTTCGGATCGCCATGAAGGACTATTGCGTGGTATTCCACTTGTCTTTCCAGATTCGTTCCACAGCTTCTGCTACTACCATTTGAAGAATAATCTGCCCATCACTGGCTCAGATCCCAGGTACACGCTTGTGCTGGACCATTTCCAAGAAGTGACATACGCACTCTCACCTGAAAACCATGCTAAGGCCATACATAAAATTAGAGATTTGAATTGCGATTGGGTGACTGATTACATCGATAACATCCCACCTGAATCATATGCGAATGCCTATTTCAAAGGTTGTCGGTATGGACGCACATCTAGTACTCTAGGAGAATCATTCAATAGCTGGATTCTGGTTCATAAGAAGATGCCTGCATCTGCTCTTATTGATCAGGTTAGTAGAGTGTTTTTTTTTTGTTTTTTGTCTTTGTTTCTTGTTTTGTCACTTTGTACATTCATAGGTTTTTTTTCTTCTTCAGATTAGGAGGAAAGTAATGACAATGATGGCAGACCGTCGCGATGATGGCGCTAATATGATGACTCAATTAACTCCAGAGTATGAGGATAAGCTTGAGGCTCTTCAAGATGAAGGTTTGGCTTGGCAAGTATTGGTGGCTAGTCCTACCGTGTTTGAAGTTTTTAGCGAAAGTACTCACAGAGTGGACCTCGAACACTGGACTTGCACCTGTCAAAGGTTTTGTTTCTTATGCTTTTTTCTTCTTCTTTTTGTATGTTATTTTTTTGAAATTTTATAGGATGTGTATCTTCTAGTTACACTAGATATATGCATATGTAACTACCAGTTACACATCTCATTTGCATGTGTAACTGAAAGATACACATCCTGTATATGCAATGTGTAACTAGCTGATTTTTGAGTGTTTTATGATTTGCATGTGTAACTAATTGATTTTTTGAGTGTTTATATTCTTTTTTTTGTTTTTTTGAAGGTGGTGCGTATATGGTTTCCCTTGTGCTCATGCTCTTGCAGCCATACGAAAGATTAAACATGAAGCTATTGATTTCATTTCACCGTATTTTACGAGCGACTATTTTAGGAAGACTTATTTGCATGCCATCCAGCCGATTCCCAACTACAACAGGCCTATTGATATTGATGAAGACAACACCATCAACCTGCCTATCGTAAATAAACAACCAGGTAGACCCCAAGGGAAAATGATTCTAAGTAAAGGTGAAAAGAAAGTAAAGATGAAAGTTCATTGCAGCAATTGCAAGGAAGCAGGTCACAATAGGGCAGGTTGTAAGAATCCTCCGAAGTACACATTCCCTAGCTTGAAGCTATCAAAGTTCATTTCTGCAAGTATTGATTTTATGTGTGGTTTTTTATTTGTCTTGGATTATTTGTTTTTTACTTTTTTTTTTCATTTCGGTTTGTATGCACCAAACTTTTTTATCTTCCCGCAACGTTGATTATGTACAAGGATCATTTATTCAAATTTTATATTTTTTGTGAGTACACAGGTGAAATGCATTTTTATTTTTTTGATTAGTGTGTACCTCTGAGCAGTGGTCAAATGCATGTGTAACTTCAGTTTACACTCAAAAATATGGATGTGTAACCAGAAGTTACACTGTTGTAAATGCATATGTAACATTAGGTTACACATTATAAATGCATATGTAAACTCAGGTTACACCTTACGTATCTTTTCCTTCCGCAATCATGTAACTTTTGTAACTATAAGTTGCATAACTTTTAGTTTTAAGACCACATTATAGTAAGTATGATTAAATTTTTCCAACAACAAAAGATAGATAACTTTCTATTTAATTAAAGATCTACTAGCTGACGAAGTATAGAAGTTCTAAAAACATGTTTTGCAAGTCTAACAAAAGTATAAAAGTTTCTTAATACAAAGGAACTGCGTTACATAAAAGTATAGAAGTTTTTCAATACGAAGAACTGTTTTTACAATAATGTTTAATCAGCCCTACTGTCTGCATCTGAAATAATATTGTAAAGCATGCTTGCTCGCATGTCATTCACTTTTCGAACCATTACCCTCTATATGTGTGTGTTTACGCGAGTTGATTGTGGTTAAAATGATGTTTTCTTCATCCCACACTTCATGTAATAGCATACAAATAACAGACAATCAGGATATGAACCTTGTTTAGGCGAAATGAAAGATCTGGCCTTCGGATTCAATCTAAGAGGAATTTGATAGTTCAGTGCTAGAGTTATTGCAGCTGCATAGGACTTAGCTTGATCAAAGTTTTCTTTCTTATTCTTCGCTATGCTTGACGAGTTCATGTGGGACCAACTTGCACCGCTTGTCAAGTCATACTCCAGTATTGAGAAACGGGTCTTGTTGTTAATCATGGGTGCGAACAATTTGACTGGTTTGCAATCACGATAGTCATTAGCAAGCTTTTTAATCCAGAATTTGTTGAATTCATCTTTATCATTCAGAAAAGATTCTTGCATAAACAGAAAGAAAAAGAATGAACGTTATAAATGCATATTGTATAAGCATGTGTAACTTTAAGTTACTAAACCTTTTTTGAATCTACATACAAGAAGATTTTAAATTTTCCGAAATACTTACATATGCTTTCGGGAAGAGGAATATCGCTTGTTCATACTTGGGGTTTGAGTTCATCTTTCTCCTCAACCTACTAATGTAGAAATCAATGAATTCCGACGGCAAGTAGGCATCTTCGCTGGTTAGTTGAAGCATAAGTTCTCCACTATATTAAACATCGGGCTACCATTGTCTTTGAATTCCATCCAAGCAATGTCTCTGCATTAAAAATAAGAAACAATTAAACCACATAACAGAATCAAGTAGTAAGATACAACGTTTAACATTAAAATCTACATTTAAACACCATAACAGAATCAATAAGTGCAGAACCTTTGGGTTTCAATTATATCTACTTACGTTCTGCGATGTGTACTGAAGTATTCAAGTACTTTCTGCTTTTGATCGCCATCCAGCATTTCAATAATTCGGGAACCTTTTACATCCTTGCTCATTGTCCCATCATCTTCTTCAGCATCTGCATCCATTTTTTCTTCTACTTCTGGGACTGCAGCCATTGTTTCTTCTTCTTCTGGGACTGCAGCCATTGTTTCTTCTTCTTCTTCTGGAACTACAACTATTGTTTCTTCAATAACAATACCTTTACTCTTCTTTGACTGTCTTTCATACTTTTTGAGATCTTGTTTCTCAGCTTTTCTGCTCCTCATCCAGCGTTGTTGTATGATTCCTGGTTGGCTTTGTTCATTCACAACTTCCTTGACTAGTTCTCCGATAGGTTTTTGAGTTTTATCTATGCCAAGGCTAAAAGTCATTTGATCACTACCAAGGTTCAGCTGAGTTTGGGCTGTGCAATAACAAAAATAAGGAATAATCAAAAAAAAAGTTACACATGCTCATGATTGTGTAACTTGAAGTTACACTTGCCTTGCATAGAATGTGTAACAGAAAGCTACACATGCCTTATAATGTGTAACTTCAGGTTACACTTGTATTACAAAACAAAACAGAAAGGAAAAAAAATTCAGAATAAGTTACAGAAGGAAGAGTGGTTACCACTAGAGCTAGGTTCTGCATTCTCCATCACTGCAGGTCCATGTTCACCTTGGTTAATGTCACTGACAACCGTATCTAGTATTGCAGTTACTTCAACATACGTCATATTACCTTGGTTAGGTCCTATTCGTACCAACCTGTAGGTCTCCGGATTGTCACCCTGAGTTTGCTGGGTTGTAGCAGTTATCACCAAAGAATCATCAAACTGTGTTTGCTGAGTTGTAGCAGTTATCACCAATGAGTCATCAAAAGTTGCAGGTGTTGGCTGAGTTGAAGCAGTCATAACCAAATTGTCATCAATAGTTGCAAGTATCTCTTCATCCGTGGGATTCTCTGTCAATGAGTCATCGACATTTGCAGTTACGTCTTCACCTACGGTTTTCTTCTGCGGCTCATCCACAACACCACCTTCAGTGGATTTCTTTTGCGACTCATCAACAACATCTGCAGGAGTGGACTTTTCCTTTGCAACGAGCTTTTTCTTCAGAGTAAGATTTTTCTTGGCATGTGTCACACTCTTCATACTGGAACTGTATGTTCTAGGAGGTGTTTTGGCCATTGTATGACCTTGCAGAATTGTGGGAGTATTTCCAGCTGCAAGACTGATACATGGAACTGCATAAATATCGAAATGAGAAACAAAACAAAAGTTAAATCATAGACAATTTTTAACCTAAAGTTACACATGCAATGAAACAAATGTTACAAATGCGGTAAAGAGTTTACAAATATGGATATGTAACCATAAGTTACACATTATACATGCATATGTAACCTCAGGTTACACATTATACATGTATAACTTCAGGTTACATAACCTTTTACATACAATAAGATATAAAGTTACATACAAGAAGATTTCAAGTTACATACAATAAGGGTTTTATATTTAAGATTTTCATGTTAAATTTAAAAAATTAATAAACTAAGAACGACAACTTACACTCTTCTTGGAAGGAAATTTCAACTTCGTCTTTCTCACTCTCTTCTTCAGACTCTTTGTCATGATCAACACCAGTTGCTTGTTGTTCAGTCAGTCCATGTTGCATAGCCTGTTCCTGGGACTCTGCGTAAAGATCAACACCAATAGATTTAATAATCTTGCAACATAAGATCTGCATTTTGTAGTCTGGTGTGTTGGGGATGTCTTCTTTTGTCATCCCTCCCGTGGAAAGTTCTTTCACTGCATCAAACTTTGTTTGGTTTGCTCGTAGTTGCCCTTGCAGATTTTCATTCTCAATCGTTTTCTCTTTGAGCCACCTTTTAAGATGATCCTTGCTTGGTACCATGGTTGATATACCAAGCTGCTTTTCAAGATGTGAAAATTCATCTATAAAGCTAGCAGTTGGCTGCATTTAACAGATGGAGAGGTTAAAAAGAGAGACCAAAAATGCATGTGTAACTATAAGTTACACATGCCATATACAAGATTCAATTGAACTCACTAGTATCTGCATGTGTAGCTTATAGTTACACATTACAATTGAATTCAGTTCTGATATTGTACATGTGTAAATATAAGTTACACAAGCTCATTTGCATGTGTAATTTATAGATACACATGACAAATTTGATTTTTTTTTTGTAACTACCAGATGCACTTGTACCATAATTATACAAAACATAAACCTAGTAATATAAAACGCTTACCGAAAACTCAGTCATGTTTGCACCAGCTATGAAGTCTGATATCACCTTCAAGTCCCACCTTCCAACCCTCGGGATCTGTTGTTCATGGTTCGTAACTTTTTCGATTGAGCCTGCTGGTGTGTGCTCAGCAAACAACATCTGCAACATATAAAATAATCAACCAAATTTAATTAGTCGGTCGAACAAAAATATTTACAACATAACAGTAAAACTACTTAACAACAATAAAGTAATAATATTATCCTTACCAGTATGTATGGCACACAAGCTTTCACGTTTGATACACAATTATCATTATTCAGAATTTGGTCAAACAAATACTCATGTACTAAATCTGGCCAGGACACCTTGAGCACGGTCTCATAAGTTTCGACAATAGAAAGAAAGCGCACATTGACTCCACTAGCATGTACGTCGCCGAAAAATAGTACACAACAAAGATACAAACCTATCAAACAAACTACATGCCGGTCATCAAGTTTTGTTCTTTCCCTTTTGCTCATAACTTGTTTTAACTCCTCTATAATCTTCTTCTTAGTCACTGTCGTTGGATGTGCTGTATCTTTGATATTAGTAAAGTACTTGTTGTATAAAATATTGTCATCCAATTCATTTAGAGAAAAGTACTTTAACAACTTCTGACCCTTTCTACTTCCAATCCTTTGCATGCCAAGTATACCAGCAAACTTTGCCGGTGTAGACTGTATAAACTTATCATCACCAAACTTGAACGAACACGGTATCTCACCATCTCTATCAAAGCAATTCAAAAGATTCACGACGCCATGTTTGTTTGTAGAGATTTGTTTTGTTGTACTTGCATCAGCAGCATCATATTCCTCGTAATATATCATTACGAGCTTACCGTAAGCTCCTCTCCTAAGATACCTTTCGGCTCTCTCAGTCAGGCCTATAGGTTTTATTTCCTTGACCAAATCCTTAATCGCGTTGAACAATTTTCTTAACTTTCCTGTACACATCACACACAAAAATAGCATGAATCAGTATGTTGTGTACTTTGCCGGTGTAGACTGTATAAAAATCATGTTACAAACAATGTGTATTTTCCAAGTACATAAACTGAATCATGCTATAATGTGTTGTGTAACCTTAACTTATGCATGCATCTGAAGGTGTAACCTTAACTTATACATGCATATGAAGCTGTAACTTCAATTTACACACCTCATTTTTGCTGTGTAACTATCAGTTAATCACAACCCAAGGAAAGTCAGTGGTGAGATTCTGAATGTGTAACTATAAGTTACACATGCTCATTTATATGTGTAATTATAAGTTACACAATCAATATACAAACCACTATACAATCATTGGTGAGATTTTGAATGTGTAACTTATAGTTACACAGGCCCTTGGCAAGTCAGTGGTGAGATTTTTAATGTGTAACTTATAGTTACATAGGCTCATTTCTATAAGATTTTTGATGTGTAACTATAAGTTACACAATCAATATACAAACCATGCTCTATTTCTATAAGATTTTGAATGTGTAACTTTTAGTTACACACGCTCTATTTCTATAAGTTGCACAAGGAAAATTTACAAGCATAGTATGAGATCAAATTTAGTTCATGACATCATCATAAGCAAAACTCAGAAGCAAAAATCACAAAAGAACACTAACATTATATCATCACAAAACATATACTCCAAACGATTGAAAGATTAATACATGTTAATGTAGGATCTTCTTCAGGTTTTCTCTTTATTCCTTTCATCTTCGTAGATAAATAATAGTTCGAAACTGAATCTGCAGTTCTTCTTCTTCTCCGTTCTAGTTTGAAACTGAATCTGCAGTTGTTCTTCTTCTCCGATCTGTAAAAAAAATTGAATCAGTAACAACAGGAATCAAAATCGAGGAAAAGGAGAAGAGAGAAAACTTACCTTTCTTCCCTCTTTATTCGCTTCTTTTTCTTTCTTCTCAGCAAACAAATCGAAAAACTACTGTATTTTCTAGGGTTTTTGGTTCTGGTTTGTTCTTCTGGTGTGGTGAAGAAGAAGAAAAGATTAAATCACAATCAACAAATTGATCGAAAAGATTAAACATGAAGAAGAAGTAAAGATTAAACAAGAAGAAGAAGAAGATTGATCGAGAACCTACCTTTATTTTCTTTTTCTGATGTTTGTTTTGAGTATGACAGATTGATTCTTTGATGATTCTAAATTTGATTTTGGTTTACGGTTCGATCTGGAAAAAAATATTCTCTGCACTTCTTTGACGGTTTTCGATCGGTAGTTTTCTTAGGTGAGATCCGGTTTCTCTCTCTTGAAATGAAAATGAATGTGTCTGTTGGAGAGAAAACCTAGGTTAGAGAATTATATAGTGAAGGTCAATTTGGTCATTTCGACCTCTATTAAAATTTATTTTTAATTCGGGGCCTGGTTTTAAAACTATTTTAACTAGGGGCCTCATATTATGGGTTATCCATGGGTGGGGCCTAACCCTAATACTCCCAACCAAAAGACTTTTGTTTTGGACCGCACATCCATGGGCATGGGCCATTTAACACTCCCCATTGTGCGGTTCAATAAAACTTCATATGCAGTGCTTCAAATATAGGCTTCGAATGTTGATCTTCAAATGTAGTTCTTGTTAGAGCACTGCTCGGTCGAACTCGCAAGCGTTGATATCTCAAGATTGTTTGTCAATTTTAGTTGCCAAAACTATAATTCTTGATTTCTAGTCTACTTATAGCTAAGTCTCGGACTAGGATAGTAAGTGTAGTTGAGATCTAGACTCCACGGCGTTCATCATGCAAAGACGAAGAACTACTCAAGGAACTTGTGGAACTTCATCAACAAAAAGGTATGTGGAGACTTGTAAACTATCTATTTTATCTCCCATCTTGAGACAAAAGTCGTATTGCTATATAGACTTCAATTATACACATTTGCTATTTCGAGCCGAGTTTATCTCGCTTATCTATTTCTCGAAATATGTGTTGATAAGCTTTCTCTTTGGCCAAGTTCATCTTTACTCGTAACAAAAGTCATGTTGAATATTTCAATAACTTGAAAATCGCTTTGATGAAAAATAGTTTGTGAATAACAACAATATAACATCCTCTAAGAAAGTTTCAATAATTGAAATGAGAGTTTAGAACATGTAACCATCTCTGGATATAAACATGGTGTGTTCTCACATTTGTGTAAAAGTCCAAAACCGGGAACCCAAAGTATGCGTACCCGTACGCGTACTGGCGGTTGTTGGGAATTCGGGTAAGTATGCGTACCCATACGCATACTGGCGGAAAGTTCACGTCCGTGAATTTCTGCTGGAGTTTGAAAGTAAAAACAAACTCAATCCGGTTAGTTTCTAAAATCGATTTTTTCATGAACTAAAACATTTATATATTAAGGAATGCAATCTTTGCAAACCGTGGCTATAATGTTCATAAATTGATTCGAGTGAATCAAAACCGATTTTGCTTCGATTGTGTCTTGTATACTTCTATAAGATCTAAGAAATTGAAAAACTCTTTAACTAGTTCATTTGAGTCACTTGAACTAGTTATGGTGAAGATGAATAAGGTTGATATGAAAGTGCTCATATGGTTAACCATTGGTTAACTATTATTGAACCAACTAAGTGTACACGTTTAGGTACGGTTACTCAAACCTAAATGAAGTTACATTTCATTTGTGTATAACAAGCTAAGTTCGATCTAACGGTTGAAAGATATTAGCTTGAATCTAATAAGGTTTTCATCTAATGGTAAATATTGAATGCTTTGTTACCAAGGTAACTTAGATTTCAAACCCTGATTTGGAGACTATATAAAGGAGAACTTTAGCAACTAGGAAACCTAATCCCCACACCTCCTGTGTGATACTAGTTGTATAAGCTAGAGTCGATTCTCCTTTAACCTTAGGTTTCTCACGAGACCCTGTAGGTTAACGACTTAAAGACTTCATTGGGATTGTGAATCAAGACCCAACTATTTTATCTGTAGTTGCGTGATCTGATCTTGCTGTTTCTATCGTGTTTGAGTACAATCGTGAGATTGGCTTTATATTTATATCTTCGATAGGAAAGATAGAAAAGTAGTCACAAACACCTTCGTCTCATCGTTTGTGATTCCACAATATCTTGTTTCACTAGTCGATTAAGATTATTATGAGGTGATTGATATTTCTAGGCTGTTCTTCGGGAATATAAGTCCGGTATATCAATTGGTTCCTGTTCACCTTGATTTATCAAAAGACGGAACAAAACTCGTAGGTATTTCTGTGGGAGACAGATTTATCTATTCCTATAGACTTTTCTGTGTAATATAGATTTGTTTATCAAGTCTCCGACTTTGGGTCGTGGCAACTCTTAGTTGTGGGTGAGATCATCTAAGGGAATCAAGTGCGTAGTATCCTGCTGGGATCAGAGACGTAAGGAGCGCAACTTTACCTTGAATCAGTGTGAGATTGATTGGGGTTCAACTACAGTCCAGATCGAAGTTAGCTTTGTAGTAGGCTAGTGTCTGTAGCGGCTTAATACAGTGTGGTGTTTAAATCTGGACTAGGTCCCGGGGTTTTTCTGCATTTGTGGTTTCCTCGTTGACAAAACTTCTGGTGTATGTGTTATTTCTTTTCTACATTATATTTTGTTATATAATTGAAATATCACAGGTTGTGCGTTGAATCGATCAATTGGGAAATCCAACCTTTGGTTGTTGATTGAAATTGATTGATCCTTGAATATTGGTCTTTGGTACCGTTCAAGTTATTTCTCTTATATTCAATCGGGCTCGCAAATTCCTATTTGCTGATTGCAGATTGAATTGAGAAATAGAGATATAAAACTCTTTGATATACTTTTCTCTAGATTGAGTCTAACTGTCTAGATTCTCTTAAAAGTATATTGGAGTTTGTCTATACAGACTGCCAAACGAAATATTGGGTGTGGTTGTTAGACCCCCGCTTTTTCAGTTATCTCCTTTATGACTACTGTGCCGAAATCAATTGCCTTACTAAAACTTTGACAAGGAAAAACCCAGTGGGATAAAACCTTGGTACAACTCTTCACATGTAGTACTTAACATGTTGTCTCGTACTTTACATATAGTTCGTCACATGCAATACGATCTTCAAAGATCGACGATTCTAAGTTAATTTCCTTGTTAAAACTTCGTTAGGCTAACCCAGAGGGGCAAAACCTGAACTAAAGAAAAATAGTACAATATTAAGCAAACTTAGAACATAGTTGGACTCGAATATGTTGCCTCATTAAAACCTTGACAAGGAAAACCCAGTGGGACAAAGCCTTGACGAAGGGAAAAGAGTACAACGTGACAGATGCAAGTAAAGGTGATCCGTTCTCGATGATCACTTTTCTCTGTTAAAGTTGACTAGTTTCTTCACAGCTCCTAATGCAGAAAATGCTCGTCGGAAAGACAATAGCCTTAGCTAGGAAATTACTTCCCGGTGTTTTGTTGTTGTCTCATTAAAAACCTTGCCGAGTAACAAAACCCTGTGGGAAAAATCAACCTCGATGAAGGAAAATAGTTCAACACACCATTAGATGCTCTCCATGATGTCATACAATTTTCATTAGTCTAATACAGTAAAAAGGAGTGTATCACACTTTATGTTGGTGTCTTGAATGTTTATAGGACCATGTTGTTGATTCTGGAAGTTACGTTGCTTAACGGACTATCGTATTTCGTTTCTTTGATTCAGATATTTTCAGTAATATCAACGCGATCTTTTTGTCTTCAAATCTCAACATACTTGATGCTTTTAGTGTCGTCTCGCTAAAAACCTTGTCGAGTAATAAAACCCTTTTGGAAAAACTATTCTCGATCGAAGGGAAAAAGAGTACGACACAACTTCAATTTCGAAGTAAATTATGTCGACATCATATCCTTGGATCCTCCCCCTGATTACTTTCAGAGTTGTTCCAGACTGTTCCTTTAATCATGTACTTTTCGAAATTGAATATTGGTAATGACCTAGAAAATAGTCTACCGTATCTCCCCCTGATTACTTTCGTGGAGAAGAGACTATTGTTCCTTTATAATCAACAACTTTTGGATTGCACTTTCATTAGCATTTTTTTTAATGTCTTTGCAGGGATAAAACACATTCATGTCAATGGTGACTTTTAAGTACATGATAACATTCACTATACCATTCCAATGACGTTGTGTTGGCGCTGAGTTATATCTAGCTAACAAGTTCCCTGAGGATGTAATATTTAATCGAGTACATTATTATACTAAGTACAACAATGCGTCTATTGTACTTAGATACGGGAATTTCATCTCCCAACACATCTTCGTCATCTTCCTTTAGACGAAATGGTCAGTTACTTACATTTGAACCTCGACTAATCATGGGAGTGCTATCAGGATGCATGTTTTTGTTAAATTGCCTGACAACTTTAGATATATGCAAACTGGTGGAATAATATACAACAAGCTCAATATTCAGTCGAGCTTTCCCCAGACTTTTCATCTCAAATTCGGATTTCAAATATCTTTTAAGGTCTCTTATTACATCAAGAGTACCCATCATGTCTGTACCATCGACATATGTAGCTACAATTCCAAATCAGGAACTTTCTTGTGAATACGCAAGGAAAAATACCTTACTTGTCTATCCCCTCCAAATCAAATAGTCACTTAGATGGGTATACCACATCCGCCTGATTGCTTTTCTAGAAAACAAAACAAAGCTTGGCTAAGTTAGGATAGATAAAGAGCGGCCGAGATTTGTCTAGGAGGGATAAATACGGCTGTGGTTTTTTCAACTAATCATTATAAATACTTTATTAATTAGTGTCCTATTAATTGCTCATGATGAATGATTAATTAATTTTTCATGATAAATGTTCATTTAATGAATCTAATAAATACATATTTTTATTACTAAGTAAGTTTATTAAAAACTATATATATATTGATCGGTAAAGAATTTGGTGCTGGCGAGTTTCGAACTCAAGTAACTTGTATCATCTCCCAATGACTTTTCCACTGTACTACAGTGACCCCGGTTAAAAATTATATTAATAATTTTTAATTGTGGTAGTGAAAGAAGCAGTGGGTGGTGGAAACAATGACGGGTATTTGTGAGTGGTGGAGGTGGTAACATTACTGGTGGTGGAAAAAATAGTGGGCGTGGCTGGTTTTTACGTACGGTGGTGGATGTTAGTGAATAGTAGTGGACAATAATAGTTTTGTGTCTTTACAAAATGGGCAACATTTTATTGTGATAGATGTAGTTGGCTGTTTTTAGCACAACTGGTAAGGACAAAGCACAAATATTTTGAGGAGGATACTAAATCATATAAGACAATATGATCATGACCGCTGGATCACCCAAATGGGATCCCGGCTATTTATAGTACCCGATCGAATAAATCACGGTTTTTAGTATTAAAATAAAATTGATTACATTTCCAGAATACAAAACAAAGTTTGGACAAGTTAGGCTAGATAAAAAAACGATCAGATTTATACTTGCAGAACATAAATCTACCGCTATAAATGATCACCTTTAATTAAAAGTTAATAATAAATATTCAATTGATATTTCATATAAATGTTTCTTTAATTAATCAAATGAATATATTTTTGTTGATACATAATAAATTTATTTGATATTAACCATATCAGTAAGCATTAATGGTGGTTGTGATGGTGGGCAGTGGTGGATATTGGTGAGACTGGTGGAGTGGTGACGATAATGTGGTGGTGGAAGAAGTAGTGATAGTAGGGTGAGAAAAGGGGTCCTAAGATAGGTAAATTAAGCACTAATGGTGGATGTGATGGTGGGTGGTGGTAGAGGATCAACGGTGGGGATAATGGTGGTGGGTATTGGTGAGACTGGTGGAGTGGTGACCATAATGTGGTGGTGGAAGAAGTAGTGGTAGTAGGGTGAGAATAGGTGTCCTAAGATAGGTAAATTATTTAGTCACCCTTGGTTAATTTTTCTTTGTTTTGTTTTGTTTTAATTTGATTTTAGTTTTCAAAGTACTTTTTTTTTTAAAACAAAAATTAAAACAATTTTTAAAGGCCAGATTTTTCCAAAAAAGAAGATGTTGTGATTTTAAGATTTGCCGGCTAGGGGGCAGGAAGAAAAATGAAACCTATAAAAAAATTGACCAAACACAAGGCTACGCGCGAATTAATTGTAATCGGTTCAGTTTCTCACATCTCTCTTTATTCCCCCTTTTTGTCATGGTTTCTGTTTCAGTCATTATTTCTCCCCTACTTCATGGGATTATGCAAGGCTACGCGTGAATTAATTGTAATCGATTCAATTTCTCACATCTCTCTTTATTCCCCTTTTTTTTGTCATGATTTCTGTTTTTGTCATTTCTCCCCAACTTCGTGTAATTATGCATGCTTGAGAAATAGTTCATGATAATAGGTAAAGAGACAAGAAAAGAAATGGATCAAGAATTAAATTTTATTATAAATTTTAGGAAAATGAATAAACACAAATCTATGTAAATTGGGAACCCAACAATTTATATCAAAGAGAAAAATTAAATTCTAATGATACCAGTTTTTGCAAGATTAATCTAATTGATTTTAAAGTAATTTTAGGTGTTTTTAGTTTTGTTACAAGTTTGGTGAATGACCTTTGATGATATTTTTTTGAAGTAGTGAACGAAGTAATTTTCTACTGCCCATAAGATTTTCTCTAACGAGTAACTATGTTTGTCCCAAAGGGTTGTATGACTTACATACACAATATTAAAAGATTCGAGGATAAGGACATGTTTATTAACCAACTCCTCAAAACATTTAGACCTGGATCGATCGGTTCGATTCTTCCCAGGAAATTACGACATGTATGAATCGATGGATACATTTGAAACACATATCCTTGCCCCATGCCGTAACGGCACGGGTTGAGACCTAGTCAATCTATTAAGTACTTTTGTAAATATCTGCTATCTCTTGATTCTTTCAGAGATACGTAACAACCACATACATATGCTTCATTATCAGTCCTTTTGAAATTACCAAGCTAACTAAGTAGCAGAACACTATAACGTTCATTACAAGAGAACAATTCCAGGGCTTTGTGAGAAACCTCGCGTCACAAGGCGAGTCTTTATCCTTTTAAGACTGCTTTCTTCTCATTATGCTTTGTGACAATTTAATCATGTATGTCCAATAGGCTTTACACTTGGTTGGTTAACACTACCACACCAAATACATGTATATTTGTCAAAGAACCAAGTTCTACCTGGATTGTATAAGACAAATATGCTTTTCGTTGACATTAAGCAACAAGGAGCTTGGGTTGATCTCATCTTTCTCTATTTCCGTAAGCAAGTGTATATGAAATTAATCATCAATATGATTGCATGATCTTTCTATTGACTCGTGCACATTCTCATAATCCACTTGGGATGTCATTGTTCTATGAAATCATTAAACTTCGGAGCGTCCTCCAGTTTGATTCATGGACATATTCAGAGACAATCTTATGAGATGATTTATGATGATATAAATAAGTTGTGCCTTACTTACCTACTTCCTTTCTAGGTGAGGATTGATCGAACCAAGTGGTCTCTCCAACTTCCTTTATGGAGCCACGACCTCAACCACACTTCCACTGAGTGTAGTTGCAACACCTTAGTTTATAGTGTATATCCCTTATTGAGGATTTGTAACCTTGCAGGTAGGTTTGCAGATGGTATGTGTGATCTCATCACTTTAGCAATATCAGTGTACATTCTGAAAATCGAATATTCTTTATCACTTCACATTTACATTTGTAGATACAAGAATCAATATGAGACACAATGGGAACACACCACAAAAATTCCTATCGTTCCCTTAGAAAAACTTTGTCTTATCTCCCCCTAACGAAGGGAAGACTGTCTCATTAAAGTGATAACCCGCAAATCTAGAGGTAAGAGATCTCCTGCCAAAAGGTTTAAAATGCGGATAATTGTTGGGAACTCATTTCCAACATAACTACTTAAATGTTTTGAAGACCCATCATAGTACGATGTGGAATCGTAATGGCACATATATAGTGCAACCAAAAATACGTAAGAACACGAATGCCAGGCTTAAATCCAGTTACCAACTGGTACGCAGAAAAGGTTGACAATATTGGGTTCTAAAACGAATTAAGTGAAGATACGTGTAATATTGCATATCCGCAAAGCAATAAAAGGTAGGTTGGTACGTGTAACCTATTCCTTAGACACCATGTGTAACCTTTGATAGTATTCTTTGCGAGACCATTGGGTATAAGATGCTTTATATTGATCCTATTAAACATGCAATATTCATCAAGTCCTTTTGATGTAAATTCTCTAGCATTAATAAGGGTGGTGAGCCTTTGCACTTTGCATTGTGTAATATGTGCTAGGAGCTTGGGAACTATAACTAGTCCAAAATGTCAAAACATTCACCAGCGCCATAAGTCACTTTAATGGTCCGCATTCTGTATGAATATTTTTCTAAATTTCACCTTGTTATCTTTGTAATATGGATTGTTTACCATTTGCATCCTAGGATGGTCTTGATCCTGTTTTACTGAAGACTTTGTAAAATGAGTGATATGCTCTCTTGCTTAAAAGCATAATGGAAGGAGGAGGGGGTTGTGCATCTAGTGTACTTTAGAAAACACTTATTGAAAGATATGTCGTTACTTCGCATTCTGTCAATCTTTTTCCCGTTGTCTCATCCACTCAAACACAGTGATGTACGTATGAGTCCTTTCAAAATGAAACATCATGTTACAACCAAAGTGCCTTTATGGTTATGTCAAAGTCTGTATGAGTCAATTTCCAACATTTCATCGTCGGAGTCAATATGGATTCAATAATCCAAATTAATACTATAGTGATTTACATTTCACTAAATTGACTCATTAGTTTCTCTAAAGTATGTTTCATTCCAAATACAATAGAGACTATAAAAGATGCAATCAATTACATTCTCTTCACTGTGAGGTTCCACATGATATCCATTTGCATGGGTTTCTTTGGAATTTAACAAGGTTTGATTATCTCTCGGTACATGTAGAGATTTTGTGACATCTTTGTTCTATCTTGAAAACAAATTTTGAGAAGTGCCGCGCTCGATGATCCAATCCTCGTAGTCATATTATAAGGAAATAGTTCAACAACTAGTTTAAATTCCTTAAGCTGGTGGGAGGGAAACCACTATCTGTTAGACATTGAGTCTTGAGATATTAAATAAGTGGTGTGGCCTTATTAGTAACAGAAGTGAGATTCAATTCAAGTACTTTAGAGTGAATATATGTTACGTTTCAGGGAGGGATGATATATTTTTCATCCGGATATATCTCAAGTGCTATAGTTAATTATATTTATGTCTCGTGGAAATGATGTACTTTTCATTCCATAAGCGCATAAATTAAATCTAATTCAAATAAATAGTCAATTGGCCAGGCAAATTTCTTCTTGTCATTAAAGTTGATGTCTAAAGTATGACCTTCCCATGGAAATTTGTTGATACTATGGTACCCGCATTGCATTGCTTGTACCAATACCGGTAAGAAGATTCATTCCCAACTCTTTGGTGAGAGCTAGAATTACATCTTAGCTTCATCCCATATTCAGTTGATACATGTGCTTTGGTGTCATTACTACCGGGGAAAAAAATACATCTTTGTTTCATGATATATATGTCCCTTTTCACATGCTTTATATGAGTCGGTACATCTAACCCTCATTACTTCGAGGTTCTTTCCATTTTAAATTTTGCTACATTAAGCTTAATTTGAGAAATTTCTTTATCTCAACAGGCCAAGAGAATCTAACGACACATGTCAACCACGTACTTTAGGTTGAATATATTACTAAATATAGTTCTCTTGTTGTCATACTTCAACATATACTGGTTCGTTAGTATCATGGATGAAGTAGAGAAATGGAAATTTTCTGACTCATATCATCTTTTGTGAGTTCTTCCACAAAAATTGGAATACATGTGATTTTATTTGCAACGTATCGTTTGAAAATACCGACTCTTTAATAGTCGAGCCAGTGGATTACATCCCACAGAACATTTCAAATTTGGGGAGAAAATATCAAGTACACAATAATGGTGCTCAAGTACTTCTAAACCCCAAATAAATACATTTGAATCGAGTTAGTACAATCAATTGAAAAAAAAAACATCATTCAACTATAGACAATATCATTTTCAAGAGAACAAAATAGCATTAAGGCAAAAATTCTTAATGATCGAGATCAACAATCATAATTTAAATTTACTGTTTATATGCTGTTGACTTATCTTAAGAGAAAAATAAACTAGGCATGTTCTAAAAAAAACAAATAAGCCTAGCAAGTGTTCATTCAATGTAAAAACCCGCGTTATGGTTACATACCTCAGATTTTGGTTCCCACTATACATACACAAAACCGGAACGCCCTTGGTCGCATAAAACCTAGAACAGAAACAGAACAGGATACTGCTGGAACAGGGCAGACCTAGCCGAACCAGGGTGGAGTGGACCGAACCGGGGTGGACCAGAGATTTTTCTTTCTCCACGAACAGAAAACATTGTTTATAGAAGCTCTTCGTTCTCATTCCAGATCCCAGAAAACTCATCGTTCCCATTCTAGCTCCCAACCAATTTTCATGCCCAAAAACATACCAACATATAATATATATTAGCATTCCATTTTCGTTAATAATTAATGGTAATATAAAGCAGAACCCAAAATTGAAATCACAAAACAGGGCAGATTCCAGAAATGAAATCAAAAATAGGGAAAAGGAGGAAAAAAAAATCTAACCTAGCATCATCAAATAAGATCTAGCCATAACATCTAATGATATCGTGCTGATAACGTTTGTATTAGAATATTAGGGAAAGAGAAAGAGGCAGGGAAAAAGAAGGATTTCATTAATAAGAGTCATCTAGGTTACATGGATAGATTATCCTTTATATACATGGAGAGGGGAAACCAAAAGACTTCTGTTTTGGACCGCACATCCATGGGCATGGGCCCTTTAACACAAATTTTATTTTTTCTCTGACATATAGGATTTTAGAGCCCCATTTAAACTAAATTCATCTCCAATAGTAGATCCTATAAAAGATGAGAAATGTTAAATAAATACAAAGTTCTTCAAGAAAATCTTATCTAGACCTCCGAAATGACCTCCATGTTTTTTTGTTTTTTTTTTAATTATTATAATTATCTAAAATAAGATTAAATGGTTAAGAGTTAATCACATAAGATATTTTAAGGGTTAAAACTTATACAATTGGATATAGTCTATTAGGAAAGAAGTCATATATTTGTACATGCCAAAACTCTCATAAATAAAGGTCTTAGTTAGACTTCCACGTAGGATTTTTTATACCCGTTGTTGGAGATGCTCTTAGGGTGATCCTATACACACTGCAGTTTTCAATAGCATTTTCTCCCGAGAAAGGATCTGACTGACAAGTATAAAACTATCTAGCATTGGGATCATAGCAGTGGAAGTGGACCTGCTTGTTTTCTCTCGCTAAGGAGATTTTTCTAGATTTCCTTTCGGTAGATCTATCATTTCCATTTCCCTTATAACAATTTATTGGGATTTTGTAAAAAAATTAATATCTTCTTAGGAGCATTTCCTACGGTGGTATTTAAAAAAAAAACAAAAAAACTTAAAGAATGAATTGATTAAACTTCAGTGTTTACATAGTTTGCCTCCTCTTGTACTTCGGAAGTAATCTCATTTGGAGGTTCTAACAACCATACACTGCACAATCTCTCTAACCTTGCAAGTTTTGATAACATATCCGCTACTTTATCCTTCTCTTTAGGCACAAAACTGCATTGCCAAGAGCTAAACATTCTAAATAAAGCCTTTATGTCTAAAATTAAATTACGTTATCTCCAATCGATATTAAAATCTTCTTTATTCACTGCATGAACTACAAGCTTTGAATCCATCTCAAACACCACTTTCTCCAAGTTCTTTTCTTTAGCACATTGCACTGCCTCCCATAATCCTCTGCATTCAGCCTGCTCTGGGTTCAAAAGATGATTTAAGTAGATGCATTTTGATCCCATGTGAGTACCTGCAAAATCACGTAATATTAGACCTACACCACCTGTTTTATTAATATGTTGAAAAGAACCATCATAATTTATTTTAAAGGTGCCTCTTGGAGGAGGGGACCAATGCAAATTAGTTCTAGGTTGAGCAGAAAAAAGTTTAGTTGCAGGTTGTGTCCTGGCTTCATAATCTGAGATCTCCTCCTACATTTTTGAATGATCATCTCTGGAGTAGCATTATTATTTTTGAAGATTTTATCACATCTAGAATTCCAAATACACCATGCTACTATAACAATCTTGCAGAATTCTTCCTCTTGGATTTGATGCACTATTAGTCTATCAAACCAAGTATAGAACCATGAAATTAGGTCACGAATATTATCATTGTGTAAACCCAACACAACAAACCATACCAGTTTTGAAGAATTACATTCCAGAATACAATGACTTGATGTTTCCAGGACTTGGTTGCAGAAAGGGCAGCTAGAATCTCCATCTTGAATGTGTTGAAGTTTGTCTCTTGTTGGGAGAATATCTTTAACACACTTCCAGATAAACTGATTGATTCTAGGGAGGAGAGGTAGCTTCCACAGTTTCTTGAAAATACCCTGCATTCTTGGACCTATAGAATTATTTACATTCTTTTCTTCCATCATTTTCCTGTAGCTTGATTTAACTGAGAAGTAACCATTTTTTTTTCTAGAGACCAAACCAGTCTATCTTCATAGTTATGATATGTTGAGATCTTCTGAATTAAATTAGCTATTTAGGAATCGAATAAAGAGCATAATAAGTTGATATCCCATCCACCTGTATCTCTATCAAAAAGTTGATGAACATAAATAAAATCTTGATAATGATTGGCACTAGGATTAGGAATAGGTGATCCATCTAGACCTTCAATCCATTTGTACTTCCAAATCAAAATTTTCTTCCCATCACCAACAAACCAGAAATGGTATCTTTTAATGAACTGCAACTCATAACTTATGCTTCCCACTTCCAACCTTTTCTCTTTTCTCCTCTCCTCTCATCCCCTCCTTTCCTCCGATTGCGGAAACCCTAGCCGCCTAAAATCACATCTGCTCAGATTTGCTCCTCTGTTGTTTATTAGTTTCTATCTTTGTAGTTATAGGTTTTAATTTTACTGATTTTGTTTTGGATTTTTCTACTAGGGTTTCTCCTTTTGTTACTGGTTCTAGGTATGATTGGGTTTAGCTAATGGTGAGGAAGCTCAAGTGGGAGAACATGATATGCAAAACACATATGATGCTGGGAGAAAATGATTCTTTCCAAAAAAACTTCAGCAACATGTTCGACAACATCAAATCAATCAACACCAGTAACAGCAATCACTAGGACATCATCAGCACTAAGAACATCAGAAGAAGCAGAGATTACATCAACAATGACAACGATTACAAAGACTCCGATTCCGTTTACAATGACTCCGATACCGATTCAGACCGATTCCGACATACTCCAACCGAGCCAGAAAACCTATGTTACTCATGTTATTGTTACTTTTGTTACTCTTGTTACTTTTATTTCCAAGTGATTAAAAATCCTTGTTTTTTTCGACAAAAACTTGGCTGGATCTCTTAAAGATCCCACTGCTAGAAATCTGTAATGGTGAAAATTTGTTTTTCAAACAAAACAAATTTGATCTACTAGTCTTGTTACTTTATGGATACTGTTGTGTTTCCTTGAGATTTTTTGGTATGGTTGTAATGGTTAGGGAAATTCCTATGGCAATCAACAAACTTATTATTTTGTTGAGCCACGTGGATGAACAAACTGCATTTTCCACTATGGGAAACAAGGCAAAATGAACAAATCTGATATTTTAGGGTCCCACTAGTGATTTTATTAATATAAACTAATAAGAGTTGGGTCCCACTAATGATTTTATTTATATAAACTAATAAGAGTTGGGTCCCACGGATTATTTAACTAATAAAACAAATAATAAAAAATAAACCCTAAATATAATAACCGGGTATTGGAGAGAGAAAAGCAGGGGGCGTTTTTGCTGCAAACGCTGGCGTTTTTCCTTCCAACTCCAGTGTTCGTCCTTCATACGCCAACGATTGTGGCACGATCGCCCGCTCTTACATCACGTGCGCGCTACATGTTCCATCCCAATGAACAAACCAACAAATTGTTGGTTTGTACGTCCATTTTTCATGTTTGTTGAGTCCATAGTGGGAGCAAAATCAACAAACTTCAAGTTTGTTGAGTCCATAGGAACTGCTCTTAGAAATGTAGGAACAGTCAAGAACTGGCGGAAATTTTCAAGTCTCGTTGATTGTAAACTGATCTTTGATCACCCCTGTATCGAATCCGATTTCAAATCTATGTTTGAGGCTTGCCTCTTTTATGAAAAAAAAACAACAACTTATGCTTCTCCATGACCATGTAGATTTTGCATAGTCCTTGATATTCAAAACTTGACCATCTAGAAAGTATTTTGCTCTTAGAGATTTAGCACATATTGAAGAGTCCTTCGTGCATAACTTCCAAGTAGATTTAGCCAACAACGCTCTATTAAAAACCTCTAAATCTCTGAATCCCATACCCCCTTCTTCTTTAGATTTATTAACATTCCTCCAAGTGTTTAGGTACTTGTAACTCCTCTATTAAAAACCTCTAAATCTCTGAATCCCAGACCCCCTTCTTCTTTAGATTTATTAACATTCCTCCAAGCATTTCCTATAGTGTTTAGGTACTTGTAACTCCCCGAATAGTGGTCAACTCTCTTAACTCTCTACGCTCCCGAATTCGCAGACATTCTGGTAGTTTCATTTTTCAGCCTAATTGCTAGTTGGATTCAGAGCAAATAAGAGAAATATGGAGGGGGGGTGTATAATTGTTGATGTAAAAAGACCACAACAGTTGGTACCAAAACTATGGAAATAAAAAGAGTCACGGAAGGAAAAAAAAACACAAGTTTAATGGTGATACAGTTCAAAACTGTTGCAGATAATTATGTGGAAGCAAATGGAATGATTGACCAAAAAATGAGCTAACACAGCTAAATTCTGGCAAAAAAAAATTTTTTTACCACAATTTGCACAAAAAATTCTGTTTTTTTTGTTCTTCCATATTTCTAGCCAACATAAGTAAATTACATATAAACTTCCTAGTCTCCTACCCATTACAATTCTTTATCACTATCAAGCAGCGCGTTGGCTGCTGCTTTCTCTGCCTCATCCAAAACAAATGCTTTGAGCGAGACAACATCTCTTGTTCCTGTCATGGGCATTTGACACAACAGAAAAGTCAGGCCTCTAGTAAGGATTACAAGTCATTATAGCTTAAAAAAGAGTACTACTACATTGCAGCCTTATATAAGTTGCAACCAGCGCTAGACTATATTTCTTTGTAGAAACATACATAGATCAATGCGAAGAGAAGGACAAAATGTTTCTGTAGGATTATAAGATGTGTAAATAAACAAGAAAAGGTAGAGTGCGTACCAATATACAAGAAGAGATTTGGTCATTACTCTAACAAAAGCAAAGGGGCCATGTTTTTTCCTTCCTTTCTAAAGACTAAAGAGAGAATACCAGACAGAAAAGATATTTCAAACAAAAAGATTTTATTTTTATTCTTTTGTCCTCTTGTTGTTTTGGTTACTAAGGGAGGGTTGGAATGGGTGAATAAAGGTGTGAGTAACATCAATAACTACAGTAGCAGTATTGGTTTCTTCCCCTAATAGTCTCTCACTATCTCACCTTTTGCAAGCACAAGCTGCATAGAATTGACATATGACAAATCACACCTAATAAACAATTTATGAATAAGGTTCATGAGACGAACTAGTGCAAAGGAGGGTCTCAAATAAACTCATAATCAACAAGGCATTTGCAATTCGAATCATGTTTGCTAATCCTAACTAAGCCAATGGGAACTTAACGGTAATGGATATTTTGTTTTCTGAAGTAGGATGCCAAGAACAATAGTATAATATTAATATGATTTTAATGAAATTGAAAATCGAACCAAAAACTAAAGCAACTTAAGAATTAAGAATTACCGTTATATTTTGCAACTTCTTCCCCATCATAGAAGATTTTAAATGTAGGATATGAATGTATATCGACCTTGGTGCACACAGGCTTACTAGTACTACAATCAACTTCTCCTATCTCTATCTCATCTGCTCCTTCCATCACTTTCGCAAAGTCCTCCCAAAGTGACCCCAAGTTTTTACTGAAGCACAAAGGTAACAGTGAATAGAAAGACAAAACAACAAATAACACTAACACGACATAAACTAACATATCCAACAAGGAATAGTCCCTCTGAAAAACAACAAACAAGAACATAACCAACAACTTACCAGTGTTTACACCATGGAACACAGAATTTCACAAACCATGCAGTGTCCTTTTCCTTCACCTAAGCAAACAAAATGCACCAGAACAAAATTTAGCATCCTACAATGCACTTAACAAAAGATGAAGAGACAATAGACATGTGAAAAGAACATTGAGCATGTTGCTAGTGAACTACTGCTGAACAGGAACGCCCATTCTGTATCTATGCAAAATCGATCAATGCCATAAATTTTCTTGAAAGCAATCCAATTGCCTAGGTACTGAACAAATGTTTGTGATTCTATATGATTTGCGTACTAATTATCACAACCCTATTGACTGAATACCGAATGGAAAGATTTCATCAATCTAGTAATTCCTTCATCTTCGTTCACCAATTTTCAAAACTAGTAGAACTAAACAATCAAAATACCGGCATGAATTGAGTGCTGGAGAACTTAAAAGTCTTCAATTCTGCATAAATTTGTTCCAATTTGAAATAAAAAAACAGTAATGTTGACCTTAATTAAACATGAGTTCTTCGATGTAAGATTCAGTTTTACAATCGAAAGAAATTATTTATTTTTTATCAACAATCAATATTCTTAGTGAAACCCTAGAAATAAATACAAGCCGTAATTCGAAGTGGTTGAATAAGAGAGGGATCTAGAGTAATACCTTATCAGAGAAAGTATCTGGAGTTAGGGTAATAACTTCCGATCTTGTAGAAATCACAAAAGAGAAGATAATTATTGAGACGATTAGAAGAAGATGATGATGCTGGGAGTAACTACTCGGTTGTTTCATGGTTGCTTTTCTCTTCTGGTTTCTCTTTAGAGCGTGGATCTCCTCTATAATATCTTCTTTTCAAAATTTTGATTTATCTGTCCTGAAGAATAAAATTTCCAGCTGAATTTTTTAGCATTTTTATTTTTTTCGTACTGGGGAACTAAAATAATAAACGGTTACGGCTTGTTTGGCAACTAGGAAGCAGCAGTTTCAGATGCAAAAAAAAACAACAATTGTCTGTCCTGTTTGGATTAAGATATTACTTTCCTAACCATTTTTTTTTTGTTTGTTCTTTTTTTTTATGAGAAAGTTAAATTTATTAACTAAGAAATAAATATAGTACGTAATTTTGGCGAAAGTACTAGACAATAAACTTGATGTACTAACTTTTTTCCTTAATGCTTAACGAAAATTGTTGCAAACTTTTTATCCTTGCTTCTTTCGCCAGAGTATCCGCTGCTGACTTATGTTTTCTGTTTATATACATTACCTTAGCTTGGGGAGAGAATCCAAAATATTTTCTATTTTTTTAACTGTGTTTTCAGCTGCCCAAGCAATTTCTTTACTCTTCTTCGACATGAAATCATCGACACTTTTGCAATCTGTTACAATCGAAACACTAGACAAAATGTTATCCCTTAACCAATACTCTCCTAACTTGAAAGCTAGTTTGGGAACATAATTTTGAAATAACTTTTATAGCCTGTTTAGATACCAGAAATAACATAAATCAATCTCAAAACTCAAAAGTAAAAGTATTTTGCTTTTTTCTGAAATTGACTTAATGACTTTTTGGCTTCGAAAAATCGAAAAACAACTTCTTAAGTGGTATCCAAACTTGCTAATAAAAGAGAAAATGCTAACTTCTTATGAAGCAAATTGATTATGACTTTTGGAATTGGCTTCTATTTTTAGTACCCGGGCATGCTTAATTTTGAAAAAATAAATAGCCTCTTAGCTTCTAGAAATTACTCAAAGTTTTGGTTTATTATATAGGATGTTCTCCTAAACATGCTCAAGTATTTTAGCACAAGAACATCCATAACATGTTGTTTTCAGTTCTTATAGTTTGTACTTGATATGCTCCAAGTCCTCTGTTTACGGCATCACAAATACATCCCAACCTACAAGTTATAACCATTAGAGATATAGAGCAGATAGCTTCATTCAAAAACAATAGACTAGGAGGGACTGCACTGATAAAAATTTACAGGGATGGATTAGTTGAATAGATGTGATCTTTTGACCCAATATCATTGTTACATAATTCATGAATTAGTTGACTATAAGATGGAAATAAGAGAGTGAAATCTTCCAGAAAAGTTTCAACTCCAAAATTTCAAAGGATTTAAAGGGGATGTTTATCCAAATGAACAAGTGTTTCACTACGAACATATGATGGCACTCTACCTGGAAAATACATACATAATGACATGTTTCTTCCCGAGCAGTCCATAAGATGATGCTTTGATATGGTTTAGGTGTTTGCTATCTAATTCAGTTCAAAGCTTTCAAGACATTGAGGCAACGTTCATTCAGAATTAATATTCCTGTAACATAAAAAAGAAAAAGAATATGGATGTAATAGAATCCGTGTTCAAAGTATCACATCAAAAAAATTAAAGTTTCACAGACTTCATGGGAAGATTTAAGTCTACAACAGCACATGAAGAAACTCTTTGGGATTTCTCTTGATCAGAGAGTCTACTGAGATCCTTGGATTTGTAAAGAATCTTGCAAAATCTTTCACATTACAAGTCCAACAAACTCTTAATAATTCCAAATTCACTACCCTTGTTAACAAGGATAATCACCTCAAATGGATACGACAGTATATAGAAAACTGGACATACTAAAATTCGCATATATTGTCATTAATTAAGCAAAAAAATAAATAAAGGTAAATCAAACAAAGTAGATATTGGCACAAAAAAACAAATTAAATAAGATGAAACAAATAGTTCAAACCCATTCTTCTTCAGCTAAGAAATCAAAACAAAAATAAATCATTAACAAATACATTAAAAAGAGAAGAAAAAAAACAACACAAATCAAAGAAACAAAATAGCCATACAACTTTGTTGCTACTGTAGTGAGTGAATAACATTAAAGTTCTGAGATGTGAAAGAAGAAAAAGATGGAATATATATTTTTATATACGGGTTCGTAGATTTAAGATCAAAAAGTCAACGATGA
The DNA here is from genome assembly GCA_023531105.1 of Papaver atlanticum. NCBI lineage: Eukaryota > Viridiplantae > Streptophyta > Magnoliopsida > Ranunculales > Papaveraceae > Papaver > Papaver atlanticum. Next base: position 5,956,597 of record JAJJMB010016078.1, read on the forward strand.
GAAATTTAAAGAAAGCATGTAAACATTCTTGGGGTAGATAACGTCACCACATGTAGTTAATAAACTTGTTGTTGACATTCTTGGGGTTTTCCCCCTAGAACTAGAATGATTGATCGATGATTCTGTTAATATATATATAAAAACTAACGCCACCAACATATCCAGAACGTCCATCCTCATCTCCCACATTATAGATCATCGATTTTAGAAATCAACGGATACAAGCTGTAGAAAGGATAAACATTTTCTAAGCCAATTTAAATCGCAGGTTCATCAACAAACCAATAAAAAGGAGGGAAAACATGACCCTCAAAATGGATTGAAAGATTAATTGAAGTGTTCAAGTTATTGACGGTACAAAATTATATTAAAGTAATATCTATCCTAATGCAGACGATATGACGGTTGTGAGCAGTGACCATTGTCATGTTATGTTGTTAACTAATAAACTTAAAAACAACACCAAAAAAACCATTTAGATTTAATATGGACACTTAATCATCCTTCTTATATAGGACATGTCAAAAAAAGTTTCATATCCCATTTATTTTAGTAAAATCCAAATTTAAATGTGGATTGCAGTTACTCTCACATTCTTTTGCATATAGCTGTCCTAACATTAATTAGTATGTTATTGAAACTTCATGGATTATCAAATTTCATAAACTTATATAGATCGATTCCCATGTATTTTAAAAACAGAAAGACGAAGCTAACTCTGTTGTTGTTGCAACTGTTAGGTCTCCTGGCAGGTTCAACTCTGGTGATGCGATAAAGAAATATTGGTTGGATCACTTTACTCTTCGCAGATTCATAAATATCCACCACATTACTTTCTTAAATATCCATCACATTACTTTCTTAAATATCCATCACAACTATGTAATAACCTGATCTAATTTTGTTTTTTATTTTGTAGGTACCACGAAGTTTATCAATTTGCATTGATGCCTGTCGGAATGGGAGTGCACATAGTAATAATGTATTGATGCCTGTCGGAATGGGAGTGCACATAGTAATAAAAGGGAAATGAGGTCGATGTGCTATTGGCTGCGACAATGGGAGCTGATGAGTGTTAATTTGGTTCAGGTCCAAAGATTGTTGCTATAGGCTGTGTTGTGCTAAGAGAGACAAATACGTAAGGAACGTAGATGAAGTTACATCCAAATATCAAATAATTGGGTATTAACACTCGGTTATTCACGGGTTGTTATCTGTTCAGAACAACTTTTCAGATTTATCATTTACTAAAAAGAAGTTTGGCATCTCCACCATGTAATTAAAGTTAAATAAACTGTAGTTTTATGGAAGGAAAAAACTGTTGATGATTGATTCCATTTGCTTGATTTCACGTGTGCTCAAATTGTCCCACTAACTGAAACTAGTGAGGTATCGCCGAACTTGAGGCTTTAAGATTCTCTAATGGTTGGTGCAAATGCGCCTATGAGGTGTGTGAGTAATTTTAGTTGAGAATTGTGGTTCATCCAACTACGACCTATGACGCTTGAAGATAACAAAAAAATTATTTTAATATTATCATTTTTTAGTGTTTTACCTTCTTTCTTTTTTTTTTGCCTGTTTTTCTCAAATTTTGAATCCCAAAAAAATTACCAGCATAAAAACATTTTTTTTCTCCGTAAACATCTAGGCGTGTGCAACGCACATGCGCAACAACTAGTATAAAAAAATTTCTAGTCCGGTAAGTAGCAAGTGATATCAAAAAAATGGCAAATGATTGATAACAAATACTACAAACATAACGCCTAGTAACTTGAACTTGAGTGGCGAAGATCATATGGATATAAACTACGCATGAAAACTTGAAATCTACAAGCTGCACATTTTTTAGAGATGGTTATTGAATGCTACCTAGTGGCCACTAGTCAGACAGTCAAAAGGTATTCAACAGACTCACTTAGAGTAATATCAAATGATTTTATTTTCAATTTAAGCATTCACTCAAATTGCAAGTCAGTAAGCACACCAAAAGAGAATCACTCTTACAAAAAATTCCTTGTTAATAATCCCACTTGAGTTCACATTTATTATGACATGTATGTTGGGAAAAACAAGTCTAGTACCACTAATTAAACCAACATCAAAAACATTCCACACTTCAAGTCTATCAAATCTTATACAGAGCCCAGCTAACAAATATAACACAAGACAAATAACAAGAACTAGTGTAAGGAACAACAATATCAAAAACTGCAGAATAGATATTGTGCTACTGAGAGGAAAGTTCCTCGCATTAGTCCAACAAAAAACAGTGACGAACGAGTTCATACTTCATAAATATTGCACCACTGTCTCTCTATAAGTAGGCCATCCTCGGTAAAGCTTTAAGAGTATTTCCAAATTTTGTTCTGCGATGGGTAGTATAAGATTTACATTTTCATCGCTGACAACAGTCTTCGTGGCGTCATCAGCACAACGACTTCTTACCCTCTCATTCCAAATCACGTGGACATTTGTCAACTCTTTCCCTTTCAAGTATTTTCTTATTGATGTAATGATTCCAAGATCCCTGTTATGGAAGTATCTTCACCCCCTCTTGTTAAATTTCTAGCACTGATAAGTACTTTCATAGCATTTTCATAATCAGAAAAAATCGTGATCTGTCCTTCCCGATCTATCCTTAACCATTCATTATGTAATTCAAAAAACTTAATGTTTCTATATAGTTGGGTATTAAGTCTTCTATCAATATAAATAAGGACTTGTAACTATGTAATAACACACGGTGAATATAATTGATTGATTTTATGATTCACTACTATATGCAAGGGGTAATTAACGTTAATGATAAAAGTTTGATTCTCCTTTTTTCTTTGATTCCTTCTATAGAGTAAGGAAAAAAAATCGTAGAAGGATGATGGTTTACGGTTTCCATATCATTAAAAAAAACTACAATCACCAAAATTTGGTGTCATCCCGGACTTTATTACCGTTTAGGTAACAGATCACATACACGGTTCATAAACTTAAAGCCATCGAAACATTATCAACAACAGATTGTAAAACATCATCAATAACCCCATTATATATTAATAATTATATACAAAAGAGTTTTTTTTTCTCATCTCTTAAAACATGTTTTTCATCCGATTTCTTTACACCAGAAATCTCATCAAGAGATTTCTTCTCTATTTGTTTCTAATAACTTCATCATTCGCATCAATAGTAGTATCAATTGAATCTGTTGTGGATAATCAACAAACCCTAAATTGTTTAACATAACTGATTTTTTGATGAACACAACAACTAGGAAATGAATTAATAAACGAAATATTTGATTTTTCCTGAGATTCATGTAAATCTGATGATGCTTTGTAGATTTTACAACTAGGAAGCAATAGTTTTCAGATGCAAAAACGCAGAAGATTTTGTCTGTCTTGTTTGGATTAAAATATTACTCTCGTAACTTAATTCGAAAAACAAAAGATAGCTTGGGAACATATTTCGAAATAACTTTTATAGCATGGTTAGACTTTAGATACCAAAAACATAATCATTTTGAAACCGCGTACCCAAACTAATTTATAACTTTTTGGCTTCGAAAAAATGAAAAACAACTTCCTAAGTGGTATTCAAACTTGCAATTAAAAAAGAAAATACTAACTTCCTATGAAGAGAATTGGCTTCACTTCTAGTATCCATGTATGCTTAATTTTGTAAAATGAAAATAAAAATGCCTCTTTGCTTCTACCAATTATCCAAAATTTTGGTTTTTATTGGAGGTTCTCCTTAACAAGCTCAAGTTTTTAAGCACAAGAAAATCTATTACATGTTGTTTTCAATCTTTATAGTCTCTGCCTGTTAGGCTCCAGAGTTCTCTGTCTAAAGTATCACAAATCTGTCTTAACCTAAAAGCTATAACCACTAGGGAGCAAATAATTTCATTCAAGAACAATAGACAAGGAGGGACTGCACCAATAAAAATTTATATATGACTAATTTATAGTAAGTGTTAGAGAACTGCTCAGTCGAACTCGCAAGCGTTGTTATCTCAAGCTTGATTGTCAAGTTTAGTTGTCAAAACTATAAGTCTTGATTTCTTGTCTACTTATAGCTATGTCTCGGATTAGGATCGAATGTGTACTTGATCTTTAGACTTCACAGCGTTCATCGATTGAAGACGAAGAACTACTAAGGGGAGCTTGTGGAACTTCATCAACAAAAGGTATGTGGATATTTGAAATCATCTATCACTTAGAAGTCCATTTCTATTCTATCTCCTATTGAGACAAAATTCGTATAGCTATATAGACTTTACTTTATACACATTTGATATTTCGAGTTGAGTTTAATTGCTTACATATTTCTCAAAATATGTGTTGGTAAGCTTTTGCTTTAACCAAGTTCATCTTTATTCTTGACGAAAGTCAAAAGATGATCATGTGAAAATCACCTGGTAACATCTTACATGATTTGTGTGAGACAGTCATTTGATGTAGACTCGGAATGTTTCGTATTGATCTATTGATCACTTGAAAATTGCTTTGAAGATAATAGTTTGTGTGAGACAGCTATTCCCGTCTTTTAAGAATGTTTCAATGATTAAGATGGAGTTTGGAACAATTAACCATTGATTGGATATAGCACAATATGCGTACTTGTATGCTAACTGCTGCAAGTTATTCCAAGTCCGGGAACCATAGTATGCATCCCCGTATGCTACTAGTTAAATAGTTAAAGTCTTGGAACTTAGTATGCATACCCGTATGCGTACCGGCTTAACAGTTCAAGTCCGGGAATTCAACTGAGTTTGGTCATGAACGACAGTATGCGTACCCGTTCGCATACTGGCGAACCCAAACCAAGTCCGTCTACTTAGGTATGCGTACCAGTTTGCATACTTGAGTGGGTTAAGTTCTAAAATCGGTTTGTTCATGAACAAATACATTTATAAAATAAGGAATGCAATCTTTTGCAAATCGTGGCTATAATGTTCATGATTTGATTCGAGTGAATCAAAATAGATTTTGCTTCAATTGTGTCTTATATACTTCTATGAGAATATAAACAATTGAACAACTCTATAACTAGTTTCATTTGAGTCATTTGAACTAGTTGTGATTAAGATGAACAAGGTTGATATGAAAGTGTTCAAATAGATAACATTGACTGCAAACATTTGTGTATAACAAGCTAAGTTCGATCTAGCGGTTGAAATATATTAGCTTGAATCAAACCAGGTTTTCGTCTAACGGTGAATATTGAATCCTTTGTTACCAAGGTAACATCGATTGCAAACCCTGATTTGAAGACTATATAAGGGAGAACTCTAGCAACCTGGAAAGCTAATCCCCACACCTCTTGTGTGATACTAGTAGCGATTAGAGTCAATTCTCCTTTAACCTAGGTTTTTCTAAAACCATTATAGGTTAACGACTTAATGACTTCATTGGGATTCTGAAGCTAGACCCAACTATTTTTTCTGTAGTTGCGTGTTCTGATCTTACTTTGTTCTATCGTATTGAGTATTATCTTCTCTAAGATTTATTCGAGATTCAATCTCCGATAGGTAAGATAAAAAGTAGTCACAAACATCTTTGTCTCATCGTTTGTGATTCTACAATATCTTGTTCCGCTTCCATACGGTTAAGATCATTGTGAGGTGATTGATATTACTAGGTTGTTCTTCGGAAATATAAGTCCGGTGTATCAATTGGTTCCTGTTCACCTTGATTTATCAAAAGACGAAACAAAAACTCGTAGGTATTTCTATGGGAGACAGATTTATCTATTCAATAGACTTTTCTGTGTGAGAAAGATTTGTTTATCAAGTCTTCGACTTTGGGTCATAGCAACTCTTAGTTGTGAGTGAGATCAACTAAGGGAATCAAGTGCGTAGAAACCTGCTGGGATTCATAGGCGTAAGGAACGCGACTGTACCTTAATCATTGTGAGATTGGTTAGGGATCAACAACATTCCAGTCCGAAGTTAACTTGTAGTAGGCTAGAGTCTGTAGCGGCTTAATACAGTGTGGTGTTCAAATATGGACTAGGTCCCTTGGTTTTTATGCATTTGCGATTTCCTCATTAACAAAGTTTTTGGTGTCTGTGTTATTTCTTTTCCGCATTATATTTGTTTATATAATTGAAATATCACAGGTTGTGCGTAGTTCAATCAATTAGATAATCCAACCTTTGGTTGTTGATATAAATTGATTGACACTTGAACATTGACCTTTGGTACCGTTCAAGTTGTTTCACATAATAATCAGGCTCACGGATTTCTATCTATTTGATTTGATGATTATCTTGAGAAACAAAGATATAACTCTTGGATATATTTCTATTGATTGAGTCTGACTGTCTAGTTGATTCTCTGTGAATTATATTGGAGTTTGTCCATACAGATTACCTAAACGAAATATTGGGTGTGGTTGTTAGACCCACGCTTTTTCAATTGGTATCAGAGCAGGCAAACACGTTTAAGACCTCATAAGTTTGTGTTTGTAGCGATCTGACTCTATGGACAAAAAAGATATCTCTATAAACGTACCACCAGTCTTGGATGGCTCAAATTATCTATGGTGGAATTTTTTTTATGTGTGCCTTTCTTCAAGTGCGTGATTTTCAATCACGGGTTCATGTAGTTAATGGCTATGATCCTCCGGTTGTTGCAAAAGGCGATGTAACTTTTCCAAAGGATATTGGTGCTTATGATCCTGCCGAGATTCTTCATACAAAGCAAAATTCTGATGGATTGAATGCTATCATCCATGCCATTACCTCAGATCTTCAGCACCATGTGACTATGTGCACTAAGTCTAAAGAAGCCTGGGATATCTTAGAAACTGTACTCGAAGGAAATTTCTCTGAGAAAGAAGTTAGGCTTCAAAACCTAAATTCTGATTGGGAAAACCTTCGTATGGCAGATGAAGATTTATTTAATGAGTTTAATCACAAAGTGTCTGAAATTGCTAATGCATCTTTTTTGATCGGTATTACTATTCCTGAAAAAGACACTGTGATGAAAATTCTCAGATCGTTGCCAGCCAAATATGTTTCTAAGAAGCATGCCATCGTTGAAGGAAATAACCTTAATACTTTATCCAGAAATACTCTTGCTGGGAAGTTAAATATCTTTGATCATGAGCATACATTCCAAATATGGGAAGGATATTGCTTTCAAAGCACAAAAGAACACTAAATTGCTTGACAAAAGTAAAAGTGTTGGAAACTGTGTTGTTGGTCCTATTGAGACTGATTCATCAGATGAAGATCTTGACAACAGAGTTTCACTAATAAAAAAACAGTTTAGAGATCTTTTTTTAAAGAGAAGTAAACGGTTCATTAGAGATAAACCCAGGTCATCAGTTAAACCTCATGACCGTGCTCCTCCTAAAAACATGGACACAGTCGATACTGATGGTGAGGATATACCAAAGTGCTTCAAGTGTAAAGGTTTTGGTTATTTCTCTAATGAGTGTCCAAATCGTAGAAAATACACTGGGAACAAAGGTCCTGCTGCAACTCCACATGAGATGTCTGCTCACTATGATTCAGATGAACATGAAAAGTCAAGTGTTGCACTCCTTGATGAAAATATTGATTTTGATAATTGTAGCATTACGTACATCAATCTTGATATTCTTCCTGGAGAAACTTCGTCAACCACTTTGAAGGATAAAATGTATTTTTCCCTATCTACTGAAAATTCTATTTCATATGTTTCAGGTACCTCAATCTGTTTAGCAGCATGCTCAGCTATGGTGTCTGAACCATCGTCCGCACTGACATGTTCTTATTGTACTTTTATGGGTCATGAACTCTCTAAGTGTTACAAGTACAAACATCAAATAAGATATGCCAATAAACTTCAACGGAGAGCAAATCGATTCACAAACAAGCTCGAACTTGTTCAGAAGTTTGATTCACCCGAGGTAAGTAAAAAACTCAATTCCTCTCCTAAAAAGTTAATTTCTAAAGAATTAATTAGACCTCTCCGGAAAAGAACAAGGTCTAGACATTCTATGAAAAGGGGTATTAAGAATTCCTTATATGGTGGACAGATTATTGTTCACCCCAACACAACTTAATTGTGTTGAATATGCATCTTGTCTCGTGTGCTTGACTTCAAAGAGACAAGTGTTTGCACAGTTCAGGCTTTAGGGAATTTTTTTTTTGGTTGCTGTTTTCTGGAATTCTGTTGATCTTTTCATATCATAAATTGGTATTGAAAATAATTTCCTTTTTCATTAAAAGAGGGTTAAAATCGATAATTATACCTTCTTTATGGTTATGAATTGGTCGAATGCGAATCCTACTCTGTATATAGGTTCCGTAACCCAACATTTCTTTTTCCTTCCCTGAAAAACTCCTTTTATCACAAGATTGCTTGTTGAGCTTTATTTGTGTATTTTTTTCACAATTCCATACTTGTATGGGGACTCCAAGCATCATGTATTCTAATAGAAAAGATGTTAATATGATTGTTAAGCCATCAATCATGAAGGAAAAAGATAAGTCTCATTCCTCTACAACTTTGAAGAGAAAAAGGAAGACTATGAAGAAACCAAGGGCTATCCCCTCTAATCTTCAGAAGTTTTTTGGTGTTCTTGAAGAGTTGAAGGAAACAAGGAAAGAGAAGGCTATTATTTTAAAGACTCTTGAAATTCGGAAGGCCCAGGTTCGGCATCAGTCAAGAAGGTTTGTTGGAATTGACTCATTTCTTCATGAACCTTATGTTCCTATGGTTGTTGATGACAAGGAGTTCGGGGACGATAAGGAATTTTTCAGAGGTCTTAATGTCTAAGAAACTTCTAATGAGAATTTATTATTGTGGTTTAAGAAAGATAACTAGGGTTTGGAATAGCCTATATTGTGACTACACATTGCTATTGCCAACGATTTTCATCTTGCAATGTTTTTAGATTTATTTATTTAAATTCTAAAGTTTATTTGGAAGATGATTTTGCAGTATTAATCTTTATTGGTTTTATATATTGCAATTTTTTTTATGGGATATGTGTGTTTGCGTCCGCGAACTATGATTGTCCCATATATGTCAAAAGTTAAGTCTATTAAGTCATTACGAAAATATTGATCGAAAATAGAATGAACTTTTGATGGCAAAGATTATGTCTATTGTGTCATTATGCAAATATTTATGAAAAATAGAATGAATCTTTGTACATTCCGCACTGCAGTATTGATCTTTCCCGGATCCACTTCTATGTGAAAGTACTGTACGGCTCCGTAAGTTCTCTTATGTTGAGCATTTCTGATTAAATTAATCATGGGTTCTCTTGTGGTTAATTTAATTGAGTTTTCTGGATACAAATTCATGGTTCTTGTAATTTTTTAATGTCCAAAGAAATCCTTATTTTCTTGTAAAATTAAGGTCGCTCTTGTTGTTCTTTTGGGAATGACATTTTATGGGGGAGAGTTCTTAATTGAACTTGTGCTTAGTAGCCAAATCTTTGTGGGGAGTGAGGCTGTGGAATATTGTAGGAGTTTTCTTGTATCTTTATAAACTCCTTGATGAATACACTAAGTTTCAACTATGTGAAATCATCGAAACAAAGTTGATATGTTCTATTTTAGTCATGAACTATCTCTATGAGAATTTCATTATGATCCCGCTAATTTTCGTACTTTTGCCAATTTATATTGATAAAAAAGGGGAGAATTATCGTGTAGCTCACACTACAAATACATATGGTTAACGGATCATTATGTAAGGGGGAGTTGTTTTCATTGTGAGATGAAGTATTGACTAAGGGGGAGTGATACATATCACCGTAGTATTATTGTCAAAGTTGTGATACAATTGAACTTTGATGCTGTGTAATAATACTGTGACACTGTATAACAATGATTAAGAACAACTGTTTTCTTATTGTTATGGCTACGGATCTTCAACAACTATGATGCTGAGTTGAAAACGTTCAGAATCACTGGAGTACTTGGAAGTGACGAAGATTTCGAGTAGTGTTGAAGAACCAAGGAAATCAAGCATTTGGATGAGAAGCTACAAAGTTTATTTATTTTTTAATCCATATGTATTGATAGTTTTGTCACTAAAATTGACAAAGGGGGAGATTGTTAGAGCACTGCTCGGTCGAACTCCCAAGCGTTGTTATCTCAAGCTTGTTTGTCAAGTTTAGTTGTCAAAACTATAAGTCATGATTTCTAGTTTACTTATAGTTATGTCTCGGATTAGGATCGAAAGTGTAGTTCAGCTTTAGACTTCACGGCGTTCATCGATTGAAGATGAAGAACTACTAAGGGGAGATTATGGAACTTAATCAATAAAAGGTATGTGGAGACTTAAACTCATCTATCACTTAGAAGTTTATTTCCATTCTATCTCCTATTGAGACAAAAGTCGTATATCTATATAGATTTACTTTATACACATTTGATATTTCGAGCTGAGTTTAACTCGCTTACATATTTCTCGAATTATGTGTTGGTAAGCTTTCGCTTTAACCAAGTTCATCTTTATTCTTGATAAAAGTCAAAAGATGATCATGTGAAAATCGCATGGTAACATCTTACATGATTTGTGTGAGACAGTCATTTGATGTAGACTCGGAATATTTCGTATTGATCTATTGATCACTTGAAAATTTCTTTGAAGATAATAGTTTATGTGAGATAGCTATTCCCGTCTTCTAAGAATGTTTCAATGATTAAGATGGAGTTTAGAACAATTAACTATTAGTTGGATATAGCACAGTATGCGTACTTGTATGCTAACTGTTGCAAGTTATTCCAAATCCGGGAACCATAGTATGCATACCCGTATGCGTACTGGTTTAATAGTTGAAGTCCGGGAACTTAGTATGCATACCCATATGCATACCGGCTTTCAAGTTCAAACCCGGGAATTCAACTGAGTTTGGTCGTAGATGACAGTATGCGTAACCGTTCACATACTGGCGAACCCAGACCAAGTCCGGCTACTTAGTATGCGTACCCGTTTGCATACTTGAATGGGTTAATTTCTAAAATCTGTTTTTTCATAAACAAATACATTTATATAATAAGGAATGCAATCTTTTGCTATAATGTTCATGAATACATTCGAGTGAATCAAAATCGATTTTGCTTCAATTATGTCTTGTATACTTTTATGAGAATATAAGCAATTGAACAACTCTATAACTAGTTTCATTTGAGGAATTTGAACTAGTTGCGATTAAGATGAACAAGGTTGATATGAAAGTGTTCATATGGCTAATTTCGGTTAAATATTATTGCGAAAACTAAGTGTACACATTTAGGTACGGTTTCCCATATCAAAATGAAGTCACATTTTATTTGTATATAACAAGTTAAGTTCGATCTAACGGTTGAAAGATATTATCTTGAATCTAATCAGGTTTTCATCCGACAGTGACTATCTAATGCTTTGTTACCAAGGTAACATTGATTTCAAACTCTGATTTGAAGACTATATAAGGGAGAACTCTAGCAACTGGGAAACCTAATCCCCACACCTTCTGTGTGATACTAGTTGCAACTAGATTCGATTCTCCTTTAACATAGGTTTTTATAAAACCATTATAGGTTAACGACTTAATGACTTCATTGGGATTCTAAAGCCAGACCCAACTATTTTCTCTGTAGTTGCGTGTTCTGATCTTACTTTGTTCTATCGTATTGAGTACTATCTTCTCTAAGATTTGCTCGATATTCAATCTCCGATAGTTAAGATAAAAAGTAGTCACAAACATCTTCGTCTCATCATTTGTGATTCCATAATATCTTGTTACGCTTCCATACGGTTATGATCATTGTGAGGTGATTGATATTACTAGGCTGTTCTACGGGAATATAAGTCTGGTGTATCAATTGGTTCCTGTTCACCTTGATTTATCAAAAGAAGGAACAAAAACTCGTAGGTATTTCTGTGGGAGACAGATTTATCTACTCAATAAAAAAATTTGTGTCATACATATTTGTTTATCAAGTTTTCGATTTTTTGTCGTAGCAACTCTTAGTTGTGGGTGAGATCAGCTGAGGGAATCAAGTGCGTAGAGTCCTTCTGGGATTCAGAAGCGTGAGGAATGCGACTGTACCTTAATCAGCGTGAGATTGGTTAGAGCTCAACTACATTCCAGTCTGAAGTTAACTTGTAGTAGGCTAGAGTCTGTAGCGGATTAATACAATATGGTGTTCAAATCTGGATTAGGTCCCGCGGTTTTTCTGCATTTGCAGTGTTATTTCTTTTCTGAATTATATTTTCTATATAATTGAAATATCACAGGTTGTGCGTAGTTCAATCAATTAGATAATCCAACCTTTGGTTGTTGATATAAATTGGTTGGCACTTGAATATTGGTCTTTGGTACCGTTCAAGTTGTTTCTCATAATAATCAGGCTCGCGGATTTCTATCTGTTTGATTTGTTGATTACATTAAGAAACAAAGATATAACTCTTGGATGTATTTTCCTTGATTGAGTCTGACTGTTTAGTTTATTCTCCAGGAAGTATATTGGAGTTAGTCCATACATATTGCCTAAACGAAATATTGGGTGTGGTTGTTAGACCCCCGCTTTTTAAGTAAGAGGTAGCAAAAACAACTCCTCAACAAACCTATCGTTCTGTCAGAGCTCACAATCTATTACCAGACGAATTGAAATCGTTTTAGAAAATTTGATGAGAATTAATTTCAATACTCGATCTCGCAAAGCAATTACATATCCCAATCTCTCTTCAACTGATGAATTAAATCAAAAATGAATCATTAATGATGTGATTTTGAAAGTTGTTGTAAAGTGGTAGTAAAAGTTCGTTCAACTCGGGCTTGTGAAGGTTTGATTTAAGACTTAAAAATAGAAAACACTAAAAATATATATATATATATATACAAAAGTTGTTGAGATGAAGAATTGACTGGGACTCAGGATTTCACTGTTTTCCATATTCAATTGGTTCAGAAATTAATCCTAGGCAATTATAGCTCAAAACAAAACAAATATTAACTCTATTCTTTGCCAAAGTAGACTCCATAAAATATTACGTGTAGATTATAAGCATGGCGCATCAAGAATCCCTAGGACTAAGCATGATCCTTCAAACAAAGTCACAAGTAATTAATCGAAATCTTAATTCAATTAAAATCGATGCAAAAAGTAAATAAAGAATTAACTAAATTACCACATGGATGAAATACAACTTCCTCCGTCCTCCCAGTGTTGGGGTTTAACTCTTCATGGTGAAAACACTCTCAAAAGATAGAAACATTGCTCAAAAGGTGTTTTTATTGAAGAAATATAAGAAAACAGAGTTTCGCAACGCTGTAACTGTGTTCAGACGTCACCGTTACAATCCGGGTGTTGCAGATTCTAAAGTAACTGTTACAAAGCTACTATCGTATACACTGTTTATAAGCGACAGTTTCGGTATGTCTTCTTCGTGTTCTTGAGAACGACACTTCTCTATTGTCGTCTGCCACTCCTCCTCCTTCTTTTCTGCTGCTACTGCAGAATCGCTCTGCAGTGATTTTTTATGCTTTGTAATTACCCTAGGTATCGATTTTTATTCTGTTAGGTCACATCAGCCTATATATACACAATAGCACCGATTAAACCCGATTAAATCTCACTTTTTCTTCTCCCGCAGGTCACCAGAAATATTTCCTTTCCCCCCCCCCCCCCCCCTGTACGCGTCTTATGAGCTTTAAAACTCTCGGAAGAATAGCATAAGATCTACAGAAGATATTTACCTTCTATTTTTTTACGTAACTTCCACAAATAAAGCACACAGAGACCCGATATTATTTTCTTCCCCTGTTTCGATAATATTGATTTCTCTTTTTAAAACACGTCACTCATCCCTGTCCTTTCGCCGCAAACTAATTCTGAACCTTTCCCATCAAAATAGCCGAGAAAATATTACCCAAAACTCCTCCATATATTGCCCAAAAACCATCACCGTGAATTCTCTCCCCGTATTATAGAAACCATATGGAAAACTCTGTTTTCTTCGACCCAACTCACATTACCAAGCCTGTTTTGATAAATCAGGCCCGCACAAATCTAACCCAATGAAAAACTCTCACAAAATCACGTCACAGTTCTTCCCAGAAATAACTTGCAGGTTCACCAGAAATTTTCCGGAAAAAACTTACTTTTAAATGATGAAGATGGTGTCCCCCTAACCAAACCGGGAGTGTACATAGCAATTAGGGTGCCCCTTATCAGTGGAGTGCCCCTAAGCCAAAACAGGGGTCCCTTTAGAACTTGTCCTTTGGGTGTCTCAAACATACTTCCAACGTGTCTGTAGTACGTTTTCTGGGTGCCTTTAGTAAATTTGTCTCCGGAGTCCAAACACCACTTTTCGAGCCAATTTTTCCGCAAAAGCTTATTTCTACAAAAACATAAAATTATCAAATAAATACAAAATCGAGCACTAACAATACGCATAATTGAGAACAAAATAGACACATAAATGCGTCTATCAAATACCCCCAAACTTATTATTTGCTAGTCCTCGAGCAAATCCAAATCTAGAAAAGAAAATCCTAACTCACTGTTGCAGGCATCGCGATTGCACTTAGCGTATGCAACAAGCCTTTAAGCCCCTAGATGTCCCTAATGGCCGAATTATAGTCTCGGGAGGGTTTACTAGAGATATACCCATAAAACCTTTACTACAGACCCTAGTTATCCACGCAGAACCTTGGAATAACACTAAAGAACCTCCTTGGTTAGCATACTCTCATTGACTACAGGAGGAAGTACCCTGATTCGAGTGACGGAGCTCTACTCAGGTAGTCGCACTATGAACATCAATGTCTGGAGTCAATAAACCACAATCACATATGAAAAGATTAAGAAGATGGATATGGAGATAATATATGGTTGCAATGATGTTGACTAAGATCAACGGTGTTTCCCATATGTGTCTGAAGGCCGTTGCCAGGATGAACCTATCCTAATGGACTGAGATACTGGTCTGACTAATATCAACACAACTGGCATATACAAGGGAACCAGTGGTCGACAATCCTAACTCTAGATTAACTCAGCTGGCATATACAAGGGAACCAGTGGTCGATTTTATTGAATTTATTCCGGTTGGTCTGATGGTATGGTCTCAATTTTTTCTCTTTTCTTTTTAACTTTTTTTTTTTTTTTTTGGGTAACTCAGTCACCCTATTTCACTCTAGCAATGGTAACAACTCGATGCGTGTGCCCCACCAAATCACATAGAAAAACATATAAGTTTGTAAAAATAAAAACAGAAAGTGATATGGTGACGACTTCGAGATACGGTGAAACTACCATGTTATTTCTAACACCTGAACTCTGTTATTTGAATAGACTCTACTGCTGGGTTCCTCAACTCCTACAACCAAGATGCTTCCATCCACTTTGATTGGTTAGTGCCATCCTTAATACGCATAAATTTCTAGGCTCTGGAGTTTAATAATGCAACTAAAAAGTTTCTCCCATACCCCCAAACTTAAATCTAACATTGTCCTCAATGTTCTAAAGATAAAATTAAAAGCATGAACAAGGAGAAATTTTTACCATTTGAAGCAAAAGAGTTAAGGAAAGATATTACCGTGTTGCAGGAGCATGGGTTACCTCCCAAGAAGTGCTAAGTTTAACATCTTCAGCCATCCATAAGTAAGAATTAATCACCTCGAATCATATAGCAATAACCGAAACAACTGTGGATCATCTGCATTAAATGTGTTATCACAGATAAAACAAAAATGCAACAAACCAAGAAAGTGAATACAAATAGCACACCCTAGCCTAGTTTCCGTTTAAGACAATTATATCTAGTTGTGGTTCAGGTTCTATAAAGGGGTCTAGATAAAATATTTTTATGGGATGCACTTCCTCATAAGTAAGATCCGAAACATATGGTTGTAAAGTCGGTAAAAACTCAAATAAGAACTTAGAGGCACCTAATAATAACCTGAATAATTCAGGGTCCTAAAAGTCAATCAGATTTGACTCACAAAGTTAACCACAATGAGAGTGGTGGTAATTCTTAAACAAATGTGTCGTTTCCATTCTCCTAAAGTATTTAGGTTTAGTCTCAGAACTTAATAACTGATACATTTGAAACTAACATCCCACATAGGAAGAAAAATATTTGGTGGGAAACCAAAATTAATCCGGGTATCATAGCCTGGGTAAACCACATCAACCATAGGGTGGGTTTCTTCCTTATGTACATCATTAGGTTCGGGAGGGCTAATATGTCGATAATCTAGTATAATGGTTGAGGCAAATATATCAAGTCCCACGTGAGGGATATTTGCAAGAGCTAAAGGTAAGGCACAAGGAGAATGATAATCAACCACAAACTTAGAGTTTTGGGTGTCTCTAGATAGACTAGATACAATTTCCCTAATTTCTTGATCGTCAGAATCCTAAAAATAGTCAATTGCTTCTTCTAGGTTATACTCAGGTGATGCATCCTCATTCAAATTTAAAAGCTCTACGATTTCATCTTCTTTGTCTAAGATTATTATTTCTAAATCGCTGGACTCTAGAATAGTATTCTCCGAATGAACTCGTTCCTCTAAATCATTACCGGCCTCGTAATCAAAAGGAAATACTACATTTTCTAAAACAAGAGTATCTCTAGTCAAATCCTCGTCCTTTTGAATAGGTGAATAATTATTAAAATTATTTGGATTTGAACTAGAAATAACAGTATCATTATAAAGCTCAATTAGAGTAACAAATTCCTGATCACCATGCCTACATATTTTAGATTCTTCATCAGCATTATCCTCATCATAATCATCATTATAATAACATGAAAATGGTTGAACCTCATCTAAACAAGTAGTGTTACCAATTTTAACCTCGTCATCTTGATTATGCAAATAATTATCTTTATTTTTAAGGGTATTATTGGAAACACTGTATTGGCAATTAAAGTTATTTTGAGCAGTTCTTTTTTGTGCCTCTAACTCAAGTCTATGTGTCGACTCAGCTATCCTCTCGAGGGGCTCTTCTAAAGAAAATTCCCTTAATGCTGGATCTAAGTTTTCATTTAACCTCTTGAGGATATCTTCTAAAGAAGTTTCACTTGTTACAGTTCTTTCGTCCATAACTAAGTCATTTGTCTCAGATGACTTATATTTCGACTCAAGTAACTTACGTGTTGACTCAAGTATCCTAGGCGTCGACTCTAGTTGAGGAGAAGTATGAGAATTTTGCTCGTATGACTGGTATGCATGTGGGTAGTAATTGGGCTCACCATGGTATGACCCATATCCTTCAAAAGGATGGCGTTCCCAACCACTATTCACACTATGGTCATAATAAGGATAATGTCCATGTTGCTCAGTCTGATATTCATTGTATTGACTATTATAATACCAGTTCGACATAATCTGTGCATGTGCAAATGCAAATGCTGGGGTTGACTATTTTGGGTAGGCTTGGGTTACCTTTAGCAGAATATACTTACAGTCAGAGACTGGTTAAAGGTACGAGGATAAGGCTTGTGGTGTTTCGGATGATAACGCCCAGAGGGTTCACCTTACTAAACCACGTGTTTTCCTACTAATCGGTGCCAGACGATGCAATATGATGTGCACGTGTGCGTTCGTGTTTTGTGTTTTTTTTATATATAAATAACATATATACAAAAAAGTAGACAAAATAAAAAAATTCCAAAAGTAAAAAAAAACAAAAATGAATAAAATCTAAAAAATAATAATAAAGGTTTGGGATTTCTGCTCTTTTAGGCAAGTCCAAATTTCCACCTTTAGTTTCCAGCAAAACCTGCACAACAAAAAAAAAATACCCAAAGTAAAATCTAATAAATAAAATAAAAATAAATAAATAAATAAACCTAAAAAAAATAAAATCTAAAACCTAACCTAAAAACAAGTCCGCGTCGGCGGCGCCAAAAATTGATGTGATTTTGAAAGTTTTTGTAAAGTGGTAGTAAAAGTTCGTTCAACTCAGGCTTGTGAAGGTCTGATTTAAGACTTAAAAATAGAAAACACTAAAAAAAAAAAAAAAAATATACAAAAGTTGTCGAGATGAAGAATTGACTGGGACTCAGGATTTCACTGTTTTTCATATTCAATTGGTTCAGAAATTAATCCTAGGCAATTATAGCTCAAAACAAAACAAATATTAACTCTATTCTTTACCAAAGTAGACTCCCAAAAATATAACGTAGATTATAAGCATGGCGCATCAAGAATCCCTAGGACTAAGCATGATCCATCAAACAAAGTCACAAGTAATTAATCGAAATTTTAATTCAATTATAATTGATGCAAAAAGTAAATAAAGAATTAACTAAATTACCACATGGATGAAATACAACTTCCTCCGTCCTCCCAGTGTTCGGGTTTAACTCTTCATGGTGAAAACACTCTCAAAAGATATAAACATTGCTCAATAGGTGTTTTTATTGAAGAGATATATGAAAACAGAATTTCGCAACGCCGTAACTGTGTTCAGACGTCACCGTTACAATCTAGATGTTGCAGATTCAAAAGAAACTCTTACCAAGCTACTATCGCATACACTGTTCATAAGCGACAATTTCGGTGTGTCTGTTCTTCGGTCGTCTGCAACTCCTCCTTCTTCTCTGCTGTAGAATCGCTCTGCAGCGATTTTGTATGCTCCGCAATTACCCCTCGGTCTCGATTTTTCTTCTGTTAGGTCACAACAACACCGATTAAATCTCACTTTTTTTTCTCCCGCAGGTCACCGGAAATATTTCCTTTTTCTTTCCCCTGTACGGGTCTTATGAGCTGTAAAACTCTCAGAAGAATAACATAAGATCTACAGAAGATATTTACCTTCTATTTTTTTACGTAACTTCCACAAATAAAGCACACAAAGACCCGATATTATTTTCTTCCCTGTTTCGATAATATTGTTTTTTCTTTTTAATTCCAACACGTCACTCATCCCTGTCTTGTCGCCACAAACTAATTCCGAACCTTTTCCATCAAAATAGCCGAGAAAATATTACCCAAAACTCCCCAAATATTGCCCCAAAACCATCCCCGTGAATGTCTCTCCCTGTATTATAGAAACCATATGGAAAACTCTGTTTTCTTCGACCCAACTCACATTACCAAGCCTGTTTTGATAACTCAGGCCCGCACAAATCCAACCCAATGAAAAACTCTCACCAAATCACGTCACAGTTCTTCCCAGAAATAACTTGCAGGTTCACCAGAAATTTCCCGCCAAAAACTTACTTTTTAAATGATGAAGATGGTGCCCCCAACCAAACCGGGCGTGTAAATTGCAATTAGGGTGCCCCACTGCAGTTAGGGTGCCCCTTATCAGTGGAGTGCCCCTAAGCCAAAACTGGGGTCCCTTTAGCACTTGTCCTTTGGATGTCTCACAATACTTCCGGCGTGCATGTAGTACGTTTTTTGGGTGCCTTTAGTAATTTTCTCCCCGGAGTCCAAACACCACTTTTCGAGCCAATTTTTCCGCAAAAGGTTATTTCTCCAAAAACACCTACAAAAACATAAAATAATCAAATAAATACAAAATCGAGCACTAACAATACGCATAATTGAGAACAAAATAGACACATAAATGCGTCTATCAATTAACAAATACATTAAAAAAATAAAACAACCAACACAAATCAAAGAAAGAGAATATCCATACAACTTTGTTGCTATTGTGGTGAGTGAAGAACATTAAAGTTCTGAGATGTGAGATAAGAAAAAAGATGGATTATATTAGAAAAAATATATTTTTTATATATGTAGGTTCCTAGATTCAAGATCAAAAAATCAACGGTGAAAAATTTAAAGAAAATGTGTAAAAATGATGTAAGAATACAAAACCAAACACTAACCGTCCAAACCAAAATCTCAACAATCCAACGGTTGAAGGATATAATAACAAGAGTCGTTCAAGAGGTAGATAACGTCACCACAAATAGTTAACAAGCTTGTTGTTGATATTTTTGGGGGTTTCCTCCGTAGAATGATTAGTCAGTTAGTTTTTTTTTGTTCTGTCAAAGTATTAAAAAAAACAAACCACAATGTCACGAACAAATCCAAAATGTTCATCTTCATCTCCCCACATAACAGATCATCGATTTTAGAATTCAATGGATACAAGCTGTATAGAGGATAAACATTGCTTAAGCCTATTAGAATCACTGTTTCGTCAACCAACCAATAAAAGGGAGGGTAGACACAACTCTCAAAATTGAGCGAAGATGAATTAGAGTGTCCAAGTTGTTGATGGTACAAAGCTGCATTAAAGTGATACTTACCCTAATGCAGCTTTGTACCATCTGATTGTCGTAAGAAGTGACCATTGTCCTTTTATGTTTCTAACTAGCAAACTTGAAAACAACACCAAAAAACCATTTAAGGTTAGAAAAGACCTGGTTTAGATACTCTAGCTACTATGAATTCATCAAGATCGGGTGAAAATATCAATCAAATGGATCTGTTGCTTATCAACTTGTTAATTGTCTCACAAACAGAAATCATTGGCCTAGGAACTGAAATTATCATCACTATGTAAATACTCAAATTGCTAATCTTGAATCTTAGTTATCTGTGCATACTAGTAGGCTAGTAGTGGTGATTCTCATAACTCTAGCGGAGTCAGTAATCTGACTAAAAAACTCAAGTATTGGTATGATGTTACAGCTGATTTTTTGAGACAAAGTAAGGATGATGCTTTGTTATTGGATTATATAAATACTGCATATTTTCATCACAAAACTAACTTTAGAAGAAGAAAAAAAACCAGATTCAATCCCTCCAATCCAACTCAGGAATTTGGTTAGATGATAGAAAAGATATCGAAGATGAACTGTTAAGACACTTTAACAACACGAGTAAAACATCTAACCCTCCAAATCTTGATGCTTATGTCAGCAATATGTATTCTAGTGTAAGTGACTCCGAGAATGCAATGCTAATATCCATACCAAAATCAAACATAGATGAGATCATAAAAGTTGTTATTGATATATATCAATCCCTGGACTACACCAGGACCAGATGGCTTCCCACCTGGTTTCTAAAAATTGACGCGGGAAACTGTTGCTAATGATGTTGTGAAAATGGTACAAGAATTATTTCACTCTCACCATCTCCTAGAGCAACTAAATCATAACTTTACCACTTTTATTCATAAAAATACTTGTCCAAAAGGTGAAGTAGATTTTAGGTCTATCAGTCTTTGTAATGTCTCTTACAAAATCATTTCCATGTTACTTGCTTATAGGCTCAAATTTGTGCTACATAAAATAATATCTCCCGCTCAAATTGCATTCTTGTCTGGTAGATTGATCCATGATAATATCATCATTGCTAATGAATTAATTCACTCTATAAAAAAAAAACTAAGGCTATAAATGGTTGTGTTGCAATAAAACTGGACATGTCAAAAAGATTTGAAGGAGCTGAATGGAGTTTTCTTGTTGGTGACCTCAAAAAGTTAATGAAAAAGCGGGGTCTAACAACCTAACCCAATATTTAACTTAGCAATCTGTATGGACTAACTCCAATATACTTTCAATAAAATCAACTAGACAGTTAGACTCAATCTAAAGATAAGTATATCAAAGAGTTTTATATCTCTATCTCTTAATTCAATCTGCAATCAGAAAATAGGAATTTGCGAGCCCGATTGAATATAAGAGAAATAACTTGAACGGTACCAAAGACCAATGTTCAAGGATCAATCAATTTAAATCAACAACCAAAGATTGGATTTACCAATTGATCGATTCAACACACAACCTGTGATATTTCAATTATATAACAAAATATAATGCGTAAAAGAAATAACACAGACACAAGAAGTTTTGTTAACGAGGAAACCGCAAATGCAGAAAACCTCCGGGACCTAGTACAGATTTGAACACACACTGTATTAAGCCGCTACAGAAACTAGCCTACTACAAAGCTAACTTCGGTCTGGACTGTAGTTGAACCCTAATCAATCTCACACTGATTCAAGGTACAGTTGTGTTCCCTACGTCTCTGATCCCAGCAGGATACTACGCACTTGATTCCCTTAGCTGATCTCACCCATAACTAAGAGTTGCTTAGACCCAAAGTCGAAGATTTGATAAACAAATCTGTATCACACAGAAAAGTCTATTGAATAGATAAATCTGTCTCCCACAGATATACCTACGAGTTTTTGTTATGTCTTTTGATAAATCAAGGTAAACAGGAACCAATCGATAACCCGGATTTATATTCCCGAAGAACAACCTAGAATTATCAATCATCTCACAATAATCTTAATCGATTAACGAAAGAAGATATTGTGGAATCACAAACGATGAGACGAAGGTGTTTGTGACTACTTTTCTATCTTGCCTATTGGTTAAATAAATCTCAAGCCAATCTTACGATTGCACTCAATCATGATAGAAACAGAGAGATCAGATCACGCAACTACAAAGAAAATAGTTGGGGGTATGGCTTCACAATCCCAATGAAGTCTTTAAGTCGTTAACCTACAGGGTTTCGTGAAAAACCTAAGGTTAAAGGAGAATCGACTCTAGCTTACACAACTAGTATCACACAGGAGGTGTGGGGATTAGGTTTCCCAGTTGCTAGAGTTCTCCTTTATATAGTCTTCAAATCAGGGTTTGCAATCTAAGTTACCTTGGTAACAAAGCATTCCATATTCACCGTTAGATGAAAACCTAATTAGATTCAAGCTAATATCTTTCAACCATTAGATCGAACTTACCTTGTTATACACAAATGAAATGTGACTTCATTTAGGTTTGAGTAACCGTACCTAAACGTGTACACTTAGTTGGTTCAACAATAGTTAACCAATGGTTAGCCATATGAGCACTTTTATATCAACCTTATTCGTCTTTACCATAACTAGTTCAAATGACTCAAATGAACTAGTTAGAGGGTTGTTCAATTGCTTATATCTCATATAAGTATACAAAACACAATTGAAGCAAAATCGATTTTGATTCACTCGAATCAATTTATGAACATTATAGCCATGGTTTGCAAAGATTGCATTCCTTATTATATAAATGTTTTAGTTCATGACAAACCGATTTTAAAAGCAACCTACTTAAGTATGTAAATGGGTACACGTACATAAGTAACCGGATTGAGTTTGTTTTCACTTCCAAACTCCAGCAGAAATTCACGGACGTGAACCTTCCGCCAGTATGCGTATGAGTACGTATACTTACCCGGATTTCCAACAACCGCCAGTACGCGTACGGGTACGCATACTTTGGGTTCCCGGTTTTGTACTTTTACACAAATGTGAGAACACACTATGTTTATATCCAAACATGGTTACTTGTTCTAAATTCTCAATTCAATAATTGAAACTATCTTAGAGGATGTTAAAATTGTTATTCACAGACTATTTTCATCAAAGCAATTTTCAAGTTATTGAAATAATTAACATGACTTTCGTCACGAGTAAAGATGAACTTGGATAAAGCGAAAGCTTACCAACACATATTTCGATAAATAGATAAGCGAGATAAACTTGACTCGAAATAGCAAATGTGTATAATTGAAGTCTATGTAGCAATACGACTTTTGTCTCAAATAGGAGATAGAGTAGATAAACTTTTGAGTGATAGATAAGTTCAAGTCTCCACATACCTCTTGTTGATGAAGTTCCACAAGTTCCCTTGAGTAGTTCTTCGTCTTCATTCGATGAACGCTGTGGAGTCTAAGGCTCAACTACATTTACTATCCTAATTTGAGACTTAGCTATAAGTCGACTAGAAATCAAGACTTATAATTTTGGCAACTAAACCTGACAAACAAGCTTGAGATAGCAACGCTTGCGAGTTCGACCGAGAAATGCTCTAACAATCTCCCCCTTTGTAGATTTTAGTGACAAAACTATCAATACATATGGAATACAAAATAAATAAACTTTGTATCTTCTCATCCAAATGCTTGATCTCCTTGGTTATTCAACATTACTCGAAATCTTCGTCACTTCCAAGTACTCTAATGATTCTAAAGGTGTTCAACTCAGCATCATCAATGTTGAAGATCCGTAGCTATAACAATGAGAAAACAATAGCTCTCAATCATTGTTAAACAGTGTCATAATATTGTTACACAGCATCAAAGTTCAATTGTAACACAACTTCGACAATAATACTATGGTGATATGTATGGCTCCCCCTTAGTCAATACTTCATCTCACATGAAAACCACTTCCCCTTACATAATGATATAAAAACCATATGTATTTGTAGTGTGAACTACACATTAATTCTCCTCCTTTTTGTCAATAAAATTAGCAAAGGTACGAAAATTATTGGGATCCTAATGAAATTTCCATAGAGACACTTCATGACCAAAAGAGAAGCACATATCAACTTGTTTAGATGCAATCATATAGACGAAACTAAATGCATTCATCAAGGAGTTTATAAAGATACAAGATAACCCCTATAATATTCCACAGCCGCACTCCCCACAAAGATTTGGCAATTAAGCACAAGTTCATTTAAGAACTCCCCCCCATAAAATGTTATTCCCGAAAGAACAACAAGAGCGACCTTACTTTCACAAGAAAAGAAGGATTTCTTTGGACATTAACAAATCACATAAGAATATGAATTTGTATCAAAAATCTCAATTAAATTAACCACAAGAGAACCCATGATTAATTTAATCAGAAATGCTCACATAAGCGAACTAACGGAGCCGCACAGTATTTACATAAGAATATGGATCAGGGAAGATCAATACTGCGGAATAAACAAAGATGCATTCTATTTTGCATCACTATTTGCACAATGACATATAATAGACATAATCTTTGTACACAAAAGTTCATCCTATCTTCCATCAAGATTTGCATAATGACATAATATGCTTAACTTTTGTTTGTCAAAAGTTCATTCAATTTTTTTTTATCAATACTTGCATACTGACATATGAAAGACTTAACTTTTGACCACGTATGGGACAATAAAGGTTCATGGACGCAAACACACATATCCCATAACAAGTTGCAATATATAAAATCGTAAAGATTAATACTGCAAAATCATCTTCCAAATAAACTTTAGAATTTAAATAAATAAATCTAAAAACATTGCAAGATGAAAATCGTTGGAAATAGCTATGTGTACTCACAATAATGGCTATTCCAAATCCTAGTTATCTTTCTTAAAACATAAGGATAAATGCTCATAAGAAGTTTCCTAGACAAAATAAGAAAACGACAAGCTAAGAAACAAAATAAGACTCCAAAACCACCAAAACCGGACATAAACTGAAATAAAATAGCCTTTTCGGAATCCTCACGATCCTTGAGATCTTTGAGCTTGTGATTAACATCATCTACTGCTTCTTCAGAGAAGATATCCTCATTGAGAAGTTCTTTAACATGTGTCTTCATGAGAACAAGGTCAGAATTAACCTTTTTCAACTCAGTTCTTAACACATCAAGACACTCCATGGTATCAACGAGTACATTTTTTCTTCCTCAATGTATTTAAGAAAATCATGAACCACTTCAGCAGAAACCATATCCTCATTCTCAATGTCCTGATGTGAATAGGAACTTCCTCCCTTTGGACTCGAAACCAATACCTTTATCAAGAAAACCTCTTGCAAAATCACCAGAGCGAGAAGATAAAGACATTCTTGACAAAACACAAAATAACCCAGAGTATGCGTACGTGACTCAATAAGTTTGGTATTTAAATGGTTTCTTAGGGAAGGTAACTTTTAGGGTTTCCAAAATTGATTCGTGACAGTAACACGGGTACCCGTACGAACACAACTTGACCCAAAAACAAAAACACTCACAAAAGGTCGTACTTTTACGACACGACAGAATTTTTTTATATGTGAAAACTTTCACAAATTTATGGCTCAATAAATTTTATATCTCCATAGAGAAACAATTTAGAACACAAGAGTAGCAGGCAACTTAGTTGCAACAAAAACTTCTTCGAAAATAAAAAAAAATGAAGAACATCTCAAGACACAATCAATACTAAAGCAAAGTTGTCTGCAGACAATAGTTTAGCTATGGATGATAAGAAAATAACTCAACTAAACAAAAAGCAATTTTGCCAAAAGTATACCTGAATAATAACACATCTTACTCAACAGGATTTTTATGAGTAAGCTCTCAACCCTTGTGATTAATTAGCACAAGTATGAGCCCTGATTAGATAAAATGTGTTTATGGTTGAGTTTCTTTTTCCTTTCAATTTTAGGAAAGAATCCCTTTTGATGTGAAAAATTATCATAAAACTTACTTTCATCAAAATACGAGACATAGTTTGAGTTCTTACCAGAAGAATCTTGACAAGAGGGAGTTGACAGCCTATTGATAATTTCTTTATATCCTTTAATTATCACGTTTAGGTTGTTTTTCATATCATCATTTTTGCTCCCTTCTCCTGATACTTTTTCCACATCAAAAATAACATTATCTCCCTTTTTAATAGAAGAGAATTCTTGAGCTCTTCTTGGATGATTTTTGTTAAGAAGTCTGTTATGCTTTTGAGCATTTGAGGAACACATCGAACTGACCTTCCTGGTAGAATACACAGGGTGAGTACTGAAACCAATTGGTTTATACATACGAATGTCAGTTACACCTTTGAGGATTAAATCTAAGGTGTGTTGAAGTCGAACAATAGAATTGTTATTCAACCTAGAGTTTCTCTTTTGCTTAACATGCCCTTTTGAATCACAAAAGAGACACACTTTCTGATCACAAGGGTGATTAGACAACACATACTTAACATCATCGTTTGGAGATTTCTTCCTTCCATGTGATGTGGAACTTCCTTGATTAGAGGAGGCTATAAGCACATCTTTTCCAATAGGAAGGGATTCTAATTTTATTTCTAGAACTGGAACTCTTTCAGTTGAGACAGAAGTAGATGGTATAGTAAAATTCTTGGAACATCCTTGAATAAAGAGTTTACTCAAGAGATGTTCAATTTCCAAAACATCCTTTTTGAGGTTCGCTTCGAGTAAGATACATGATGACCGAACTTTAGCGTTTTCCTTACAAAGAGCTTTTTCTTTAGAGTCACAATCTATCACTATACCGAGAAGAACATTGACATTGTTTTTTAACCGATTGATTATATCATCCTGAATTTTAACAAGATTTAGAATCAGTTTACTCTCTTCAGCTGCTTCCCTTTCATCAATGGAGACAGACTCATTTGAAGGGTAATCGGGGTAACACATGTCATTGTCAGTCTGTTTCATTAGAACACTAGGTTCATCTATATTTGAGATTGACAAATCTTTCTCTTTAAAATACATTATAGAAACAGAACTTTTGTTTCTGGTGACGCGTTTATCAGAGATAGTACTGCCGTCCATAGAGTCAGATCGCTACAAACACATACTTATGAGGTCTTAAACGTGTTTGCCTGTTCTGATACCAATTGAAAAAGTGGGGGTCTAACAATCTAACCTAATATTTCGCTTAGCAATCTGTATGCACTAACTCCAATATACTTTCAAGAGAATCAACTAGACAGTTAGACCCAATCTAAAGAAAGTATATCAAAGAGTTTTATATCTCTATCTCTTAATTCAATCTGCAATCAGCAAATAGGAATTTGCGAGCCCGATTGAATATAAGAGAAATAGCTTGAACGGTACCAAAGACCAATGTTCAAGGATCAATCAATTTCAATCAACAACCAAAGGTTGGATTTACTAATTGATCGATTCAACGCACAACCTGTGATATTTCAATTATATAACAAAATATAATGCGGAAAAGAAATAACACAGATACCAAAAGTTTTGTTAACGAGGAAACTGCAAATGCAGAAAAACCATGGGACCTAGTCCAGATTTGAACACACACTGTATTAAGCCGCTACAGAAACTAGCCTACTACAAAGCTAACTTAGGTCTGGACTATAGTTGAATCCTAATCAATCTCTCACTGATTCAAGGTACAGTTGTGTTCCCTACATCTCTGATCCCAGCAGGATACTATGCACTTGATTCCCTTAGCAGATCTCACCCACAACCAAGAGTTGCTACGACCCAAAGTCGGAGACTTTAATAAACAAATCTGTATCACACAGAAAAGTCTATTGAATAGATAAATCTGTCTCCCACAGATATACCTCCGAGTTTTTGTTCCATCTTTTGATAAATAAGGGTGAACATGAACCAATCGATTACCCAGACTTATATTCCCAAAGAACAGCCTAGAATTATCAATCACCTCACAATAATCTTAATCGATTAATGAAAGAAGATATTGTGGAATCACAAACGATGTGACGAAGGTGTTTGTGACTACTTTTTTATCTTTCCTATCGGAGAAATAAATCTCAAGCCAATCTTACGATTGCACTCAATCACGATAAAAACAGCAAGATCAGATCACGCAACTACAGAGAAAATAGTTCGGTCTGGCTTCACAATCCCAATGAAGTCTTTAAGTCGTTAACCTACAAGGTTTCGTGAAAAACCTAAGGTTAAAGGAGAATCGACTCTAGCTTACACAACTAGTATCACACAGGAGGTGTGGGGACTAGGTTTACCAGTTGCTAGAGTTCTCCTTTATATAGTCTTCAAATCAGGGTTTGCAATCTCAGTTACCTTGGTAACGAAGCATTCAATATTCACCGTTAGATGAAAACCTGATTAGATTTAAGCTAATATCTTTCAACCATTAGATCGAACTTAGATTGTTATACACAAATGAAATGTGACTTCATTTAGGTTTGAGTAACCGTACCTAAACGAGTATACTTAGTTGGTTCAACAATAGTTAACCAATGGTTAGCCATATGAGCACTTTCATATCAACCTTATTCGTCTTTACCATAACTAGTTCAAATGACTGAAATGAACTAGTTAGAGAGTTGTTCAATTACTTAGATCTCATAGAAGTATACAAGACACAATTGAAGCAAAATCGATTTTGATTCACTCGAATCAATTCATGAACATTATAGACACGGTTTGTAAAGATTGCATTCCTTATTATATAAATGTTGTAATTCATGAATAAACCGATTTTAGAAAGGAACCTACTTAAGGTTTGCAAACGGGTACGCGTACTTAAGTAACCGGATTGAGTTTGTTTTCACTTCCAAACTCCAGTAGAAGTTCACGGACGTGAACCTTCCACCAGTATGCGTACGGGTACGCATACTTACCCGGATTTCCAACAACCGCCAGTACGCTTATGGGTACGCATACTTTGGGTTCCTGGTTTTGGACTTTTACACAAATGTGAGAATAGACTATGTTTATATCCAAACATGGTTACTTATTCTAAACTCTCATTTCAATCATTGAAACTTTCTTAGAGGATGCTATTAATTGTTATTCACAGACTATTTTAATCAATGCGATTTTCAAGTTATTAAAATAATCAACATGACTTTCGTCACAATTAAAGATGAACTTGGCTAAAGCGAAAGCTTACCAACACATATTTTGAGAAATAGATAAGCGAGATAAACTCGGATCGAAATAGCAAATGTGTATAATTAAAGTCTATATAGAAATACGACTTTTGTCTCAAATAGGAGATAGAGTAGATAGACTTTTGAGTGATAGATAAGTTCAAGTCTCCACATACCTCTTATTGATGAAGTTCCACAAGTTCCCTTTAGTAGTTCTTCGTCTTCATTCGATGAACGCTGTGGAGTTTAAGGCTCAACTACACTTACTATCCTAATCCGAGAATTAGCTATAAGTAGACTAGAAATCAAGAATTATAGTTTTGGCAACAAAACTTGACAAACAAGCTTGAGATAGCGAGTTCGACCGAGCAATGCACTAACAGTTAAGTTTCTCAAAGGAATTTTCAGCGTGATTGAATAGTTTATTACTACTGTTTCTACCTCTATATTGCTCAATGGATCTCCAGGTAATGTATATTTGCCTCAAATGGGTTTAAGACAGGGTGATCCCATATCCCCCTGTCTGTTTATACTGTGTATAGAATGGTTCTCTAAAAGTTTGATATAAGCTGAGCGAAACAACCTCATTCATGGCGTTAAATCAGCCAAGAGTTGTCCTTCTATTTTCCATTTATTCTTTGTTGATGATTGTCTTATATTCATTAAAGCTAGAATTAAAGATGCTAGAAGCTTAGCTACCTTGATAAAACAATTTAGTAAGTTCTTAGGACAAGTTGTGAACTTTAGTAAATCTTCTTTAGCTTTCAGTAACAAGGTACCTAACTATGTGAAAAATGATATAGCAGACATCTTTAGAAATAGGAAAATATCTTTACATGAGAAACATATATGAGCTCCTCTTCTTCGTAAAAAAAAAGAAAGTATGACTCATTTGTTCATCTTCTAGACGGTTTTAGATGTAGATTTGATAATTGGCAGTCTATTTTCTTAGCTGCTCCGGAAAAAAATTATGATGAACCAAGCAGTTCTATGTAACTTAACCAATCACCACCTAGCTATCTTCCCAACACCTAAGGAGCTTACTGGAAAAATGGATAATATCCAAATGAAATTTTGGTGGGTAAAAAAAGAAAATGAAAAAGGTTGTTATCTTAAAGATTAGAAGGACACTGCTCGTCCTAAAGAACTTAGGGATCTTAACATAAGAAGGACTAATATGTTGAACCTAGCTTTACTCACTAAGCTATCGTGGAGATTGATTACTACACCCGATGAACTATGGGTTGTGATCTTAAGGAAAATTTATTTTTCTAGTGCTAATGCATTGACCAACAATGTCAATAAGAAGGGGTCTTGTATTTTGTAAGGAATATGCACAGGTTCTGAATATTGTAAGCGATATTATGTATGGGAAATTTGAGATGACACTTCTGTACATACATGGAAAGATATCTGGATTCCTAATATGCATAAACCTCCATCCTCACAATTTTATTCTTCAGGTATGACTACTGTTAGTCAACTGATTGATCATGACAAAAGCTTTGAATGTTGACATCCTGAATTCTATAATTGATGAGGATACTATCAAAGAAATTACTAATATTAGGATTATCTTTGCAGATTAGGATAAAATCGGGTGGGAGTCATCTTGTAATGGAAACTTTACCATTAAATTTGCTTATAATGCTATCTTAAAAGAAAATCTAGCATCTAAGCATACCAAGAACAATCTAGCTATTTTCTGAAAATCATTCTAGAGATATAAACTACCTTTTAGATACCAATATTTTATATGGAAATTTAGACTTGCTAGATGTTCTGTTCACCAAGATGATATTTGTACACTTTGTAGTGCTGACACAAAAACTCCTCAACATCTGTTGTTTGACTATCCTGTTATTAGGACAATATGGTTTTCAGCGAGTAAGTCCGTTAATGTGTCTTAATATTTTGCAGATGGGACTGGAATAGGGAAAAATTGATACCAACCATTCAAAATGAAACACTTAGACAATCTAATAAGAACTGGAAATCTCCAGTATCTGATGTTTGCAATATAAATTTTGATGCTTCACATATACATAAGAATGCTTTATTAGGATGGGGACTAATTTATAGGGACTTTGCAGGTAACAACAATGGATTGCGAGGAGGTGCATCACTGCCATAGATCCTGAACAGGCTGAGGCACTTCACTTCCAGAGGTAGTGTTATGCGTAAAGAAGAATGGATGAAAAAGGATATAGCTAGAGAGAGATAGCTTGTATATTTAGCAACATGTATATTAAAACATTGGAAAATTTACAGTTATGAAGTGGGCGACGAACAACTTAGTTTTTGATGCACTTTTTATTCTTAATTCCTTCGATTTCTCGATCTCCACTTATGAGCACATAGATGAAAATCACCTAGCTGACTCTCTGGATGAGTTTGCAAGAACTCAATCTTTATGTTTCAGTTGGTTAAGTAATAAGCCGGACTAGACTCAAGTATTTTTGTTGATCTAGCGGGACAACAACAATGTGTAATCTTGTTTTTCAATATAAACTCTTTCCTATTATAAGACAAAAAAGTTGTTGATGGGTATATTTAGGGCCCAAACATTAGCTGATTTTATGGGCTAGCTTTGTTTCCTATTAAGAAGACTAACTGGAGTTCGAGTTGATCGTGGGGCTATTTAAAGAACTTTGATTGAGAATTTTGGTGCTCATTCTCTATCGATCTTAATATTTGTGTGGTAAGTTCAGAAAAATTTGATGTTTTCAGATTATGGAACAATCTTAGAACAATCGTATGACTTTTATCTGATTCATCTATGGTTCAGTTTCTTTTTAGATGAATGTTCTCTCTGTTTGATCTCATTTCTTAGGGTTTTCAAGTTTTAAGTTTTTCTTGTCGAATTTGATGGGAAAATCTCGTTACTTAAGTAGGCATTATCACATCTTAAACAACGATAATTGTAAAATTTTGCGGATTTAGAGAAGAAGAAAAAAGAAGAAGGTATTATTAGTGTTATCAGTTTGCTGCAGAAATATGCAGCAATTTTGCTATTGCACACCACATCCAGCAGATTTCTGAGTCTCTTTTAAATGCTTTCTGGTTTAAATTATAATTCTTACAGTTTTCTCCCTCTTAATCTTATATGCAGTGTACTGCTCTTCTGAGGAGAATAACATTCAGGATAACTTTCTAAGGATGAGGTATTTCTGTACAATTTATTGTTGTTATGTTATTTCTGGATTTAATATCAGCTAGGCGGTAGGTGGCCTGGTGAATTTCAAATAGGGTTCTCCGTGGAGGTTAATTTTTATCTTTTGATGTACTACATGAAATTTCTGATAGTAAACGTTCCATATGTGCGTTCAGAAGCCAATGGATTGATTAAACTTTTACATTGTTTCTGCTCTTTTTGTCACATAACAAATGTTATGTTTTTTGTGTTTCCGTATCAATCTTGTTGCAGTAATAGTAATCCATCAGAATTAAAAGGCATTGATGAAGAAGAACATTATCGCAAATCGATTGATGCAAAAGAACATTTACGCCAATTGACATACAAAGAGTTAAAGCATATAACATCTGAGCAATATATGGTCGGATTGGTTAAATTCCTTTTTACTTTCTCTAAGAATGATTTTCTCTTTAATTTATAGTTATCCTGCATTTTTTTCTCTGTTCCGAGTTCATGGATGATCTTCTGTACAGAGATTGTGTGATAAAGAGGATGAGGAAGAGGCTGTAAGGTATTTATTTTGATTTGGCAAATAGAGACTCTTAGTTGTTGTTGTTTTAATTCTGGATCTCATGTGAGTTACTAGAGATATTCAAACTCTTCGGGACCGATGTGAATGACAGCTAACTTAATCTTGTTGTGAAATCCTGGTAACACGAAAGTATTTTACTGTGGCCTTGTTTCCTAAGGCCAAAGTGTTTTCTATAGATGCTGTAGCATTAGCTAGCCTTTGCAGCGCAGAAAATTTGATTAAAACCCGCGTTTATTTTTATTGGTTTGAAATGTTTCCTGATTTAAGTAACACGTAAATTTATCTATAAATATAATTGCTCACAAGGGATCTGATGCAATGTTTGAAGAGGATTTGGCAACCCCATTTATATGTTTTTTGGTATGCAATTAGGATCGAGTTATAGTATATTAGTATGACACTTTCCCTACCCGGGCCTTATTTTTCCAGGCTAGTTTGGGGCCTAGTGTGATTATTTAGGGCCTATGAATTCAACCAATCTAAAGAGAAGGACATGGGGTGTCTGTTAGAGCACTGCTCGGTTGAACTCGCAAGCGTTGCTATCTCAAGCTTGTTTGTCAAGTTTAGTTGCCAAAACTATAAGTCTTGATTTCTAGTCTACTTATAACTAAGTCTCGGACTATGATAGTAAGTGTAGTTGAGCTCTAGCCTCCACGGCGTTCATCATGCAAAGACAAAGAACTACCCAAGGAACTGGTGGAACTTCATCGACAAAAAGGTATGTGGAGACTTGAATTTATCTATCACTCAAAAGTCTATCTACTTTATCTCCTATCTTGAGACAAAAGTCGTATTGCTATATAGATTTTGATTATACACATTTGCTATTTCGAGCCGAGTTTATCTCGCTTATCTATTTCTCTAAATATGTGTTGGTAAGCTTTCGTTTTGGCCGAGTTCATCTTTACTTGTGATGAAAGTCATGTTGATCGTTTCAATCTCTTGAAAGTCGCTTTAATGAAAAATAGTTTGTGAATAACAACTATATAACATCCTCTAAGAATGTTTCAATGATTGAAATGAGAGTTTAGAATATATAGCGGATGTTATATAGAGGTTATTCACACACTATTTTTCATCAAAGCGATTTTCAAGAGATTGAAACAATCAACATGACTTTCGTCACGAATAAAGATGAACTTGGTCAAAGCGAAAGCTTACCAACACATATTTCGAGAAATAGATAAGCGAGATAAACTCGGCTCGAAATAGCAAATGTGTATAATCAAAGTCTATATAGCAATACGACTTTTGTCTCAAGATAGGAGATAGAATAGATAGACTTTTGAGTGATAGATAAGTTCAAGTCTCCACATACCTTTTTGTCGATGAAGATCCACTAGTTCCTTGAGTAGTTTTTCGTCTTTGCATGATGAACGCCGTGGAGTCTAGAGCTCAACTACACTTACTATCCTAGTCCGAGACTTAGATATAAGTAGACTAGAAATCAAGACTTATAGTTTTGGCAACTAAATTTGACAAACAAGCTTGAGATAGCAATGCTTGCGAGTTCGATCGAGCAGTGCTTTAACAATCTCTCCCTTTGTTAATTTTAGTGACAAAACTATCAATACATATGGATTACAAAATAAATAAAACTTTGTAGCTTCTCATCCAAATGCTTGATCTCCTTGACATCTTCTACACGACTCGAAATCTTCGTCACTTCCAAGTACTCCAATGATTCCAAATATATTCAAATTAGCATCACCGTTGTTGAAGATCCGTAGCCATAACAATGAGAAAACAAAAGCTCTCAATCATTGTTACACAGTGTCATAATATTATTACACAACATCAAAGTTCAATTGTATCACAACTTCGACAACAATACTATGGTGACATGTATCACTCCCCCTTAGTCAATACTTTATCTCACATGAAAACCACTCCCCCTTACATAATGATCCGAAAACTATATGTATTTGTAGTGTGAACTACTCATTAATTCTCCCCCTTTTTGTCAATAAAATTGGCAAAGGTACGAAAACTAGTGGGATCCTAATGAAGTTTCCATAGAAACGCTTCATGACCAAAAGAAAGTACATATCAACTTTTTAGATGCAATGATATAGCCGAAGCTAAATGCATTCATCAAGGAGTTTATAAAGATACAAGATAACCCCTATAATATTCCACAGCCGCACTCCCCACAAAGATTTGGCAATTAAGCACAAGTTCAGTTAAGAACTCTCCCCTATAAAATGTCATTCCCGAAAGAACAACAAGAGCGACCTTACTTTCACAAGAAAAGAAGGATTTCTTTGGACATTAACAAATCACATAAAAATATGAATTTGTATCCAAAAGTCTTAACTAAATTAACCACAAGAGAACCCATGATTAATTTAATTGGAAATGCTCACATAAGAAAACTTACGGATCCGCACAGTATATACATAAAAATATGGATCAGGGAAGATCAATACTGCGGAATAAATAAAGATTCATTCTATTCTTCATCACTATTTTCACAATGACATATAATAAACTTAATCTTTGTAAACAAAAGCTCATCCTATCTTCCATCAATATTTGCATAATGACGTAATAGGCTTATCTTTTGTTTGTCAAAAGTTCATTCAATCTTTTATCAATACTTGCATATCGACATATGAAAGACTTAACTTTTGACCACGTATGGGACAATCATAGTTCATGGACGCAAACACACATATCCCATAACAAGTTTGCAATATATGAAACCATAAAGATTAATACTGCAAAATCATCTTCCTAACAAACTTTAGAATTTAAATAAATAAATCTAAAAACATTGAAGATGAAAAACGTTGGACATAGCTATATGTAATCATAATAATGGCTATTCCAAACCCTAGTTATCCTTCTTAAAACACAAGAATAAATTCTCATAAGAAGTTTCCTAGAAAAAATCAAAACAACTCTTAGAGAACATAATTCAAAAAACATTAGACATGACTAGCAACAAGGGATTGAACATGGACGAGCTCATCAGTTGCTTTCTTCAGTTCGTTTTTCAGAAATTCAAGATTTATTGTTGCAATTCCAAGTTGTTCACGAACGACCTCAAAATCTTGAAGAAGATTTCAAACTAGTTGTGATGACATCTGAACTGGTAGTTTGTTTTCATGATCAACAACATGATAGCAGGTTATGAAAACAGGGTTCTCGTGAAACTCGATAGTCTTGCCTTTCTCAACATTGTTTTCATTGTTGCATCCATCCATTGTGCACGCCAAAATTCAGAAGATATTTTTTTATTATTATTATTACGGAACGTATATGCATTAAAGAGAAGCATGATATATATATATATATATAAGTGTTTCGTAGGAAACCCTAGGGTTACTCATATATGTTCTGTGCGGGTTAGGTGTACGTGCACTTATGGTTACTAACTTGGCACACGACCAAGAGAGTAATGGAGCCAAATTTAGAAGAAGCCTTGAAACTCAAGAATCATTATAAAAAAATTGATGACATTCTTAGTTTAAAAGAACAAGATAATTGTTGATAAACAACAACTGATTGGTCAATGGAGAAAAAAAACTTTCAAGGCAATCAACAAGGAATTATTCTCAAGAGTGGACGATCAACAACATTACATCATGTAAAGTACTTGAGCAAGGCTCAACAGTTTTATGATCATCATTACGTAAAGATAATGAAAAGTAAACTATAACAACGACTACTTTCTCAAGAAAAAACTTCTTGAGAATTATGAGCATCCTTCCATAATTACAAGAAGGATGCTACATTGAGCAGTCAAGTTGTAATTTGATGAGCATTTTTCTCATCAAGAATATTGACTTCTTCTCTCTCTCCTTCATGCAGATTTTCATAAAAATCACTAGAATTAGTCGAAAGAGGGTTAACCAGAGGAGAACAAGGGATACCTAAATCTGCTGCTTTCCTTGCCTTTCTAATGCTCCGTTTGAGTCTGTTTATGCTTGTCTTGAGCTCCAAGACTCGATTATTGATATGAATGAAATCTGGAGCAGACACCTTGGGTTCAAAGTCTTTTTCAGAGAGAGTAAAGGAATTTAAACCTATTTTCTTTCTCCTATGCCTTTTTCTCTTCTCAGAGTAATTTAAGGAGTCAGTTGACCATCTGACATTCTTCCTTCTACAATTGTATGCATTTTTGTCTCAAAATCATAATCTAGAAATGATTCATCACAGCATTTCTCTTTATTGCAGACACTTCCTTTTACTCCAGCAATATGAGAGACAGGTTTAATTACTTCTTTAGACATCCATGTAAGAATGTTGTGAAGTTTTTCATTCCTCAGTCGAAAACGACATCTCCGTTCAAGGTGTCCTTTATTTCCGCAATAATAGCAGTTAAAGGAATTGTTCTTGACTGTTCTCATGCGAGTTGAATTCGAAGGAGTACAATCCTTGTTCCTAAGAACGTCAACTGCTGGAAAAGTTTTTTCACATGAAGAGTTGTCATTAGCATGAAAAAAATTGATCTTACTGGTACTTGGAGCGTC
Source organism: Papaver atlanticum (assembly GCA_023531105.1). NCBI lineage: Eukaryota > Viridiplantae > Streptophyta > Magnoliopsida > Ranunculales > Papaveraceae > Papaver > Papaver atlanticum. Next base: position 5,994,153 of record JAJJMB010016078.1, read on the forward strand.
TCTTCCCTTATAGCCCAGACCACGTGTGTCACGATGTTCTTTACATGCTCCCAGTATAGAAGATAATTTTGTAGAGATAGAATTGAATCTTTTCAGATTCTCTTCCAGTAATTTTACCTTATCAAGGGCAGCAGCGAGATTAGTCTCCAAAGATTTTTCTCTGGCGAGAAGACCGAGTTCTCTGTCATTAAAACATTTTTGCTGAGAGTCATATCTTGCTTCAGATTCTGCAAGTCTTTCTTTCAACACAAAGAGATTTCGAAGAAGATTATCACATTCAGACCTTTTTGAGCGTAAATCTTCTTCTCGATCTTTAACGGTAGATTGTAGTAGTTTGTACCCATAATCATAACCTTTAAAGAGTTATCTCATCTTTCGGTTTTCTTGACAGAGAGGTGACAAATATTTACCCAAGCAAGCTGTTGACTTCTTTTCTATCAAAGCATGGTCAAAGAGCTTGATATATTGAGAGACTTCCTCATAAATACTTTGTCCTTCTTCTGAATCACTCTCATCTGAAAGATCATCAAACTGTTCATCAAGACACTTTTCCCAGTTGAAGGCAGATTCAGACACAGAGGCAGATACATGAGAGTTTTTAGATGTCTCAGGAATTTGAACCACCTCAGGGGAACTCTGAACTGATGTTGCGTTATCAGAGAGATTACTGCCGTCCATATTGTCAGATCGCTACAAACACAGACTTGTAAGGTCTTTAAACGTGTTTGCCTGCTCTGATACCAATTGAAAAAGCGGGGGTCTAACAACCTCACCCAATATTTCGCTTAGCAATCTGTATAGACTAATTCCAATATACTTTTAATAGAATCAACTAGACAGTCAGACTCAATCTTAACAAAAATTATATCAAAGAGTTATATCTCAATTTCTCGATTCAATCCCAACTCAAACAAATAGAAATCTGCGAGTCTGATTGAATACAAGAGAAATAACTTGAACGGTACCAAAGACCAATGTTCAAGGATCAATCAATTTCAATCAACAACCAAAGGTTGGATTTACCAATTGATCGATACAACGCACAACCTGTAATATTTCAATTATATAACAAAATATAATGCGGAAAAGAAATAACACAGACACCATAAGTTTTGTTAACGAGGAAACCGTAAATGCAGAAAAACCCAGGGACCTAGTCCAGATTGAACACACACTGTATTAAGCCGCTACAGACACTAGCCTACTACAAACGAACTTCGGTCTGGACTTTAGTTGAACCCCAATCAATCTCACACTGATCCAAGGTACAGTTGCGCTCCTTACGTCTCTGATCCCAGCAGGATACTACGCACTTGATTCCCTTAGCTGATCTTACCCACAACTAAGAGTTGCTACGACCCAATGTCGAAGACTTTAATAAACAATTATGTATCACACATAAAAGTCTATTGGATAGATAAATCTGTTTCCCACAGAAATACCTACGAGTTTTGTTCCGTCTTTTGATAAATAAAGGTGAACAAGAACCAATTGATATACCGAACTTATATTCCCGAAGAACAGCCTAGAAATATCAATCCCCTAACAATAATCTTAATCGACTAGATAAACAAGATATTATGGAATCACAAACGATGAGACGAAGATGTTTGTGACTACTTTTCTATCTTGCCTATCGGAGAAATTAATCTCACGCCAATCTTACGATTGTACTCAAATACGATAGAAACAGCAAGATCAGATCACGCAACTACAAAGAAAATAATTGGGTCTGGATTCACAATCCCAATGAAGTTTTTAAGTCGTTAACCTACATGGTCTCGATAGAAACCTAAGGTTAAAGGAGAATCAACTCTAGCTTATACAACTAGTATTACACAGGAGGTGTGGGGATTAAGTTTCCCAGTTGCGGACTTAGCTACGGATATCCTAAACCAGTAAAGTACGCATACTTTGGTTCAAGGATTTTGGACTTACACAAGTATGAGTTCAAATACAATGTTTATATCGATTCAAGGTTATATATACTAAACTCTCATTTCAATCTTTGAAACATTCTTAGAGGATTTTATATAAAGATTATTCACACACTATTTTTCATCAAAGCGATTTTCAAGAGATTGAAACAATCAACATGACTTTCGTCATGAGTAAAGATGAATTTGGCCAAGCGAAAGCTTACCAACACATATTTCTATAAATAGATAAGTGAGATAAACTCGGTTCGAAATAGCAAATGTGTATAATCGAAGTCTATATAGCAATACGACTTTTGTCACAAGATAGGAGATAGAATAGATAGACTTTTGAGTGATAGATAAGTTCAAGTCTCCACATACCTTTTTGTCGATTAAGATCCACTAGTTCCTTGAGTAGTTCTTCGTCTTTGTATGATGAACGCCGTGGAGTCTAGAGCTCAACTACACTTAATATCCTAGTCCGATACTTAGCTATAAGTAGACTAGAAATCAAAACCTATAGTTTTGGCAACTAAACCTTACAAACAAGCTTGAGATAGCAACGCTTACGAGTTCGACCGAGCAGTGCTCTAACAATTTCTTTGGATACTCATTGCAACCTTAAACTCTTTCCTTTCTTCCTTCCTATCCATGTTGGTAGGTGGTCTACTCGTCGACGGTAACACCGTTGGTTCTCCAACCGGTACCATATGGGGGTTAGCAGCAAGTTTCAAGTCGTGCATCAAAATTTGTCATGCCAAATCATCCTTCTTTGCGAATTTCTCGATGATTTCTCTTCCAATATCCGTGTCCACAAAGGATTCGAGTGGTTCTTCGGTTGGGGGTGGTTTGAAAGTTAGTTGCTTCCAAAACGGATCAATGATATCAAACGGAATTCCTTGTTCATACCTCGCAATTATGTGACGACACGAAAATCCCAAGGGCGTCATCATCAAACATGAACATACAATTCTCCTTCTTCCCATCTCGTTATCCACATAATATTTGTAATCCTTCATCGTAGAAATGATTGTGCAGTGAGACACCCCATAGTTTAAATGTCTAATCAACCAATTGTAATCCTTGTAGCTTGTGATAATTTTCATCCTACTCTCTTCCATTTGCGCTGTTATCTTGATGATATCATCCTTGGTATATTCATGGATGGCTTGTTGTATCGTAACCACACTATTTTGGCTCCCTCGTAGCAAGCTCTTCAAACGTCATTGAGATCCTTCCCCGATAATTGTCGCCTCATTCTTGTAATGCATGTGTTCTTAGGTGTAAGCATAGAAAATTTTTTCCTTGTACGGATCCAACAATTCCTTCAAGCAATAAACCACATGATCGGTGCCTAATAATGCATATTTGTAGATCAATTTGTTGTCTTTTGTCACATCTCAAGCGCTTTACTGTCCTATTTTAAGCCAAATTGTGTATTTTGCATCTTGAAGCATTGATAGTCTTTTTATGTTGTAAATATTGATAATTTGTGTTTGTTTGTATTTTTAGGAAAAATAAAGAGAGTTTGGTTAGCAAAACTATTGCGAAAAGTGGAAATGTGGACCAAATGGTGGCTAAGAATCTGAAGGAAATTCAAGTGCGCAGTGGTACCATTGGACTTGCATGGACAAAGTGAAAGTCCAAGTGTTGTTCACGTTCAAAGGAAAAAAAACAAAAGAATTTCACTCTCAAATACCTAAGCTAGGTATTATTGCTCAACTCCCAAACATGCCCTTTATCACTCTTCCCCTTTCCTAGATCAGAATCAAAATTCATCTTCTTTGTTACTCCACCCGACAACAGTACCTTCTCCCTGCTTTACTGTGTTTTTGCCTCATGCAAGACTCCATCATCTCTATTGCCAAACCACCACCATCTTCCTCTCTCAATTGTACCACTCTCTAAACCATAAACATCACCATTCAGCTGCCCTTTTCTATCTTGTCCCTAATTTTAACCGAAGCCTCGTCTCTGAATTGATCGACAGTAGGGCGGCTATGAAGAACAAAAACAGCGGGGTTTGTCGAATTAAGGGATTGAATTCTCTGAAATATCATCTGCATCAGCAGACAAATGAAGACAATAAGGGTGGATGGTTCAGTGATGAGTGAAAAAGAAATCAAATCCCTAAATTTCTTCTTGTGCATCTTATTGATTATTGGGATTTGGATTTTGGGAATTTGGTATAAAGAGGGGAAGAAATTGTGGATTGAAAACGAAGCCCGGACTAGCCGGAGCAACTAGCAGTAGTAAATTAGGTTTAATTTCATTTTGTATTATGTTCTAAACATCTTTGCTAGGGCATAAATGAAGCCCTTAATTTACTGCTAGATTATTCATGTTTTCAATATTGTTCTTGTTGTGTTTCATTGAGTAAGGATGGGTTTAATCTAGAGCTGCCATTCACATAACTTTCACTTAGTATGTTTTGCATCCTAGGTTGTTAGAAATTGTGTAATTATTTCTCCAACTTATTCTTAATTGAATCAATTTGTCTGTGATTAGTTGTGACTTAATCAGAAAACTAATGCTAGAGATTAATACCTTAGTTGACATTAAGCTATCCAACCTGAGATTACCTGGATTAAACGGCAAGCTTGAACCTTCACCGGTGTCCATTGTAAAGGGACAAGAACATAACTTGAAACTGAAATAGATTAGCATAGATTAGGTGGTGGATTAAACTGCCCTAGTTCCATTTTATTTGAAGTTTTGTTTTCTAATTTTTGTTACATAAACTTATTGTGTCGTATCGACACACAACAAACCCCCTTTTGTTAGTTCTCGTTTGGAATCAGTTATAGTAAGAACGTAGCTTCAACCTTACACCCACCTTGTCCCTGAGGATCGACCTGTGCTTGCCCTGTGTTGCATATCGACACTGTGCACTTGCAGTTTAATACAATTGTAGGTTATCTTTCCTATCCTACCAAGTTTTTGGCGCCGTTTCGGGGACTCGGTAGAGGTGTAGCTGATTCTGTGTTCCATTTTACTGATTTCTTAGTTTACTGTTGTATATATCTGTTAGAAAATTGCATCTTGTGTTAATGTAGTTTTAGTTTTAGTTTTTTTTTTGTCAACTGCATCATTTTTTTTTATATTAGGTTAGTTGCTTCTCTGCCTTTCATAATCCGTAGCTTCATAAGTAGTGCAACTAATCATATTGTAATAAAATCTAGTCTCATAATCCATCTGTTCATGATTAGAACCATCTATCATTGCATATTATAGTTGTCTGCATCATAATCCTGTAATTTTCAGTAGCATATGTACAAATTTTTCTTTTATTAGTTACTACAATTTGTAGCATATTAGCTATAATAACTGTAGTTTTAATCACTCCATTGTCATCTGCATAACTGCATCTAGTTAGGACAGCTGAAACTGTGTATATACTTGTTTAGAATTTACGTTTCCTGTTAGAGTATAACTTAGCTGTAATTTTTATTTTCAGTTTCATTGCATATCTCCATCTTGTTTTAGCTCCACCTGCATCTCATGTTGTAGTTTAATAGCATCTGTAGTTGTAACTTAGTAATCATTATAGCCTTGTAAATATTAGTTGTATCTGCATCTTTATTTTCATCTTTTCAATTCAGTTAGTTTACCTGCATCTAGGGTTCTTAGCTGCATCTTTATTTCACACTCATGTAGTATTAGTCATTGTATCTCAGTCACTTTCTTGCACTCTTTCAGTCCTTTTTGTTAGTTAGTAAAAGTATTGTATCATTGTCCTGTAGTTTAGCTGGTAGATCTGTTGAGTTCCCCTTTGCTTGTAATTCTTTTTAGTCTGAAGCTTATACTCATCTGTAGATATCCATCAGTAAGTTTGGTCTCATAAGATTGTGGTGTCCATCTTTTCTTTGCCACATTGTCAATACCTGCTATTTCATTTAGTAATAGGCTTAGTACAAATTGTGGAATTCAGTTGCTAGCATTCAAACCTGAAAAGAAAAAAACCTGATCTGTCCACATCTCTGCTGCATTGCAACAACCATGTTAGATTGCTAAAACCTTTATCTGTGCTAGCATTCCTGAGCAGTTCTAGTTGTTGCGAAGCAGTCGCTTTACTTATTGTTTGAAAGTTCTTACTGCTGTTGTTAACTTAGATTTGTAGTTTTAATAAAAATCACATCCGTAGTTAAGCATCCATAGAAATTAGCATAGGGCAGAGTAAGTAATTGCATTTCATCATCTTGTAATATATCTGTACAATCATTCTAGCTACTCATTCCTATCATTTCCCTGTAATATATCATTTTGCATACTGTAGTAGGTCATGGTTGTTAGATGCATCATTTAGATGCACTTTGTATTCCATTTCTATTCATGGTTACCATCTCCCTGTAAATCTCCATTCCATCACATCTGCATTTCATCTCTTTTTAATTCTGCTAATCGCATTCTGTCAGTCATAGACAACCAAAGTGGAATCATCTGAAATCATTGTCAAACTGTAGATCCTTCACAGTCAATTACAGTTGGTCTTGATAACTCCTTATCTGTGCTGTTATTGTACAACTTCTTGTACTGATAATCTTTTTGAGCAACCAGGTGCTTGTGATACTGCACTGTGGATCAAAGAAAGGGGAGAATAAGGAGCAGCAAATCCGTGGCGTGCCTAAACCTGGTCATACTAGCGGTATCGTATTCTCGAACTTTATGCTCTGTCGTGAATGATATGCCCTGTTTACCTGATAAGCTAGTCGCCTGACAGAACATTACTCAAAACCCTACCACTTTTGGTTCCCATGCACATTCCCCTGTGATATTTTGAGTAACATCTGTGCTAACTGGAATTGCTGTTTTACTGAGATTGATTCTGTGTGCATAATCTCTGGCCTTGGAATCTCACATGCCATGCTCCCTGTTTTGTGAATTCTTGGCTGTCTGATAGCCATAACATATGGTATCTGTGTGCATGCTCCTGTATTAATTGAGTAACATATCTGCTAGCTAAATTGTTACATCACTGTGAATCTCCCGACTCTGCAAAAACTTGTGTCTGCATACATCCACGAACCTACCAGTTAGTGACCATTATTATTGTGTTCAGGACTGTTTGAGTGATTCATGTCAGGATTTTGGACCGGGGTTAGGGATGAAAAATCACCACATAAATCAATCAGAGAACTTGCACAAGAGCATGCTTCACGTTATGATTTTCCAGTAGACCATGATGTCAGTAACTATAGGGATTATTACCAACCTTTTCAAGGTTCTGAGCTTCCATATACATACCCTAATGGCTATACACACATGGACCAATCACCACAATTAGAAATTGACCAATCTTGTACTCCCCTTGAACAACTTAATATGCTTTTAAAAATGAATTTGATTCATTTACAAAATGAGGCAAGGGAGGAATTTCAAGATAAAATGTTTGTTTGTCCTAATGAAATAAATTATGAAAATAGTGTGTCTAGTCTTACTCATGCACCTGATATTGAATATGAACCTGTTTTATAAACAAATGAATGGACTGGAAATACTATGCTTTTTGATGGGATAAACTATTCATGTTACGATGATGATGATGATGATAGTTTAATGTTAGAAGAGCATGTTTTTTCTGAAATTGTTCTTATAGAATCTTCTGTTTCTGTTTCTGAGACATTAGACTCTGTGGATGCTTCTTATAATTTTTTTATTCGTAACAATGAAAGTTTGGATGATGTTTATCCTGATTTGGGGCTTGTGCAATTAATCTGTAAAAGCGAGCATGATACTCAACTTGTGTCCGACTCAGGGAAAGTTGAATTGTATGTTGACACTAATGTTATTATGCATGAAAGTACTTTTGATGTGTCTAAATACTTGCCTAGGTCACAATATGCTGCTTCTTCTGATTATGATTTGGGTACTTTGGATAATCATGATACTGATTTGGGTCTTGTTGATTTGTTCAATAAATGTGAGCATGATATGCCTGTTTCTAACTTAGGGAGAGTCTGTGCTGGTACTGATGGTCTTATACAAGAAAACAACTTAGATGTGCCTACTTTCCTGCCTAAGTTACAGACTGAGACTCTTCCACCCAACCTAGATTTTTCCTGTAAAGAGATTCTAAAAACAATTTTTCTGAGAGTTCCCAACCTAGGATTGGAACTGTGTGCTTCTCAAGTCCTTTTGGACTATTTTGATGCTAAATATAATGTTTTTGAGGATCTACAGTTGGAGTTTACTCATGTATCTCCATCCATCCCTGAACAAGTCCATTTCGAATTAGACCTTGTGCATGATGCACCTCTAAAATTGCTAGACTTTGTGCCCAAAAGCATATCTATTGAAAAATCTAGGTTTGGGGGTAGCTCATCTTGTCTGGCAGCCTCACTTAAATTTCTCTCATGTTATAAATGTGTGAGGCTACCAAAATCTCTGCATACAGTCTTTTGGGTTGATCCTCAACTCTTTAGGTTGTATATTTATGGTGAAACATCTTTGTGTATAACCCAGTAGGTTCAATATCTCTATCTTGAGTCAGTTTGATTTTTATTTTTCTGTATATAAGTGTGCTAATCCAATGAGTTATCAGCTGATTTTTTTTTGGATTATGGCCTTGAATAACGGAGTTCTAATCTTGCTTTCGCCGACATCTGGTAATCTCTTTCCCTTTCTCTACTCAGCTTGATCCTTATGGTATGTAGTTATATTTCAGAGTATCTTGTGAAACATTGAGGATAATGTTTAGTTTAGGTCTGGGGGTGAAAAGTAGATACCATATGACTGATGGCATGCTATAATTGAAAATAAAACTCTTTCTTTCTGTTATAAAAAAAATGAATGAAAAATGAAAAAAAATGAAAAATGGAGCTCATTTACCTTGATTTGTGATACATGTGCATGTATGATATCTTAGGGTTCTTAGTCTAGATGATGAGGCACCCATGATTCTAGCACAATTCACATTGTGATATAGAAAATTTGCACATGCACGATCTACCAAGCGTGTATAGCGTTGGTGTTTCATAGGTTAAGTAGGCTGCCAATCATCTAGAATACTAAATGAGACTTGACTAGCTTGTTCTTTGGTTGGCTGGGATAGAAGTTGGAGGATACGTTAAGAAAAGCAACCATTGAATTTGACCGGGTGCATCGAAAAGGGCTACCTCTTGCTAAATGTGTCATGTAATTTTATTTTTTTCATTTTGTTCATAAGTCAAAAATGTTCTGTGATCATATTACTGTCATGTTCTTGAAATTATCTCAATCAAAAAAAAAAAAAAAATCAAAAAAATCAAAAAATCAAAAAAATCAAAAAAAAAAAAAGTATCCATTGTCTGTTATTATGTTTTGTTTCAGTAAAAGAGTTAAAGTTTCTCTCTTGCCTGAAATTAAGAGAGTAGTCAATGTAAATAAGAGTCATCTTTTGTTATATGTTGTAAATAGTCTTGTAATAAGCAAGGGAGGGTGCACGCCATCGATGTACAACGCGGGTAAGCTGAAATATCACCAACTCTTAAGGTGAACATTCACAATTCTTGTAAAGCCGGACAGCTAGCTTGGCTTTGAATTCAGTTCTTAGCCTAAAAACTATCTCTTAGTAATTGGCAGTCAGAACTTCCTACAGTAAATCATTCTCTATACATGTCCAAGTTAGATGCACTTTACACTCTTATCACATGTCTTTAGTTGTTCCAGTGCTATAATTGTGCCTTTGAAAGCTAGATTGACATATCCAATTGTTGTGAGCTAAAACTGAAATGCAGGTATCACTTTCATGGAATCTGAGCTTATATTTTGTCCTACAAATTTGTGGGTATGTTCCAAGCAAACCCTCACGAGACTTCAACTCGTCCACTAGGGAAACTTAGTGGTTTAAAAGGCTTATTGCATTCGCTAAATGCAATCGAGAGACCAGCGACAGTGGTGTAGGTAGGATTTTCTTAGTTTTACTCGTGGACGAGTAAAATTCAGGTTTGGGGGTGTGATCGGTGCCTAATAATGCATATTTGTAAATCAATTTGTTGTCTTTTGTCACATCTCAAGCGCTTTACTGTCCTATTTTAAGCCAAATTATGTATTTTGCATCTTGAAGCATCGATAGTCTTTTTATGTTGTAAATATTGATAATTTGTGTTTGTTTGTATTTTTAGGAAAATAAAGAGAGCTTGGTTAGCAAAACTATTGCGAAAAGTGGAAATGTGGACCAAATGGTGGCTAAGAAGCTAAAGGAAATTCAAGTGCGCAATGGTACCATTGGACTTGCATGGCCAAAGTGAAAGTCCAAGTGTTGTTCACGTTCAAAGGAAAGAAAACAAAAGAATTTCACTCTCAAATACCTAAGCTAGGTATTATTGCTCAACTCCTAAACATGCCCTTTATCACTCTTCCCTTTTCCTAGATCAGAATCAAAATTCATCTTCTTTGTTACTCCACCCAACAACAGTACCTTCTCCCTGCTTTACTGTGTTTTTGCCTCCTGCAAGACTCCATCATCTCTACTACCAAACCACCACCATCTCCCTCTCTCAACTGTACCACTCTCTAAACAATAAACATCACCATCCAACTTCCCTTTTCTATCTTGTCCCTAATTTTAACCTAAGCCTCGTCTCTGAATTGATCGATAGTAGGGCGGCTATGAAGAACAAAAGCAGTAGGGTTTCTCAAATTAAAGGCTTGAAATCTCTGAAATATCAACTGCATCAACAGACAAATGAAGACAATAAGGGTGGCGGGATCAGTGGTGAGTGACAAAGAAATCAAATCCCTAAATTTCTTCTTGTGCATCTTATTGATTATTGGGATTTGGATTTTGGGAATTTGGTATAAAGAGGGGAAGAAATTTTGGATTGAAAACGAAGCCCGGACTAGCCGGAGCAACTAGTAGTAGTAAATTAGGTTTAATTTCATTTTGTATTATGTTCTATACATCTTTGCAAGGGCATAGATGAAGCCCTTAATTTACTGCTAGATTATTCATGTTTTCAATATTGTTCTTGTTATGTTTCATTGAGTAAGGATGGATTTAATCTAGAGCTGCCATTTACATAACTTTCACTTAGTATGTTTTGCATCCTAGGTTGTTAGAAATTATGTAATTGTTGTTCCAACTTATGCTTAATCGAATCAATTGGTCTGTTATTAGTTGTGCCTTAATCAGGCAACTAATGCTAGAGATTAATACCTTAGTTGACATTAAGCTATCCAACCTGAGATTACCCTGGATTAAACGGCAGGCTTGAACCTTCACCGGTGTCCATTGTAAAGGGACAAGAACATAACTTGAAACTGAAATAGATTAGCATAGATTAGGTGGTGGATTAAACTGCCCTAGTTCCCTTTTATTTGCACTTTTGTTTTCTACTTTGTGTTACATAAACTTATCTTGTCGTATCGACATACAACAAACCTCCTTTTGTTAGTTCTCGTTTGGAATCAGTTATAGTAAGAACGTAGCTTCAACCTTATACCCAACTTGTCCCTGCTCATCTTCGGCCTTTTTACGAGCGGTACCTTTTTGTGGATTTGTATTTTGAATATGACCCGTATAATTACTTCTAATATTGCATTGTATATGCCATGTGCAAATAAAATGCTTAGCGTCCATAAAAACCACTCCTATGGCATTCAATAGTGCTTGGTCCTAATCCGTTACTATGGTCCTCGGAGTTTGATCGCCAAGGTATATCTCCTTCAAGGTCTATAGCATCCAAGTAAAACTCATATCATTCTCCAGATCCATAAACCCCCATTCTACCGTGAAAGTTTTCCTTTCGGAAGTTTCGCAAGCAATGTTTAACAATGGCATGTTGTACTTGTTGGTCTTGTACGTACAATCTATTAACAAAACTTGATAGAAGCATTGGGCCAACTTGATCATCTCCGGATGCACTAAGAAAATACAAGTTACTTTGCCTTCTAATACCTGCTTCCTCATGTGTATCTGTGTTGATCGACTAACCATTGAGATTGTTCCATAACCGCTCTACCATCCCATTCCCTCTTTCTAAAGGCTGCTCTTGCTGCGTAAATTTACCTCAAAGTGGACAAGTTATTCTTATCATCCTCCTTAATCTTCCTAAAGATGTCACTTGGTTTACACGCTTTCATCGACCTTACCGTTTCCAATTGATGTGGTTTCAACCCACAAACGACCGCATGTCCAATAAGAGATTCCGGATCATCATGATTATGACAACTATTAATCACTTTATAGAGCTTGTATACCTTATCACTGGGTCCATTGGGTCTATTAACTATAATCTTAAACTAAAACCAAACTTCTTTGATTTAGTAATGTATTCCCTTGTCGTCTTCTTCACGTACGGTATGTTATTTTCCCAGTGACTTTCTTGTGTTCCACCTCTCTCACAAACAAGTTCCAAACGATCACAACTTGAATGAAGACCTAAAACTATTGCGCATTTGATCTCTATGCCCTTGTCTATAAACCATTGTTTTGCATCGTTTCTTTCTTTTCATTCCAAATCGGTGAAATAGTGGGCAGAGGTATCAGGACCCAACAGAGATACGGGTTTGGGCTGATCTTCGTCGAATGCCACAACAATTTACAACATATATCGACAAGTTGAGGATTTAGAATAGGTTTATGTGTCACATTCGAGCCAACCGATTGTGAGGAATCGGATTATATGAGCAATTATAAAGTCCGATTAAAGACTTGATGATTTTAGAGAAAAATTCCCTAATTTCATAATCTGTTCACGTTGCATAACATGTAATCCGATTTTCGTCCTCTTTTTTCCTGAGACATTTCGTCTTCACAATCAGATACATATATACGTAAATGAACCGATTGTGAACTTCATGTATTTTACCGGAACATCCAAGTGAAGGAATCGGCATATGCACATCAGCAACAAAAACTGATTTTGGTCACGTACTCATCGCGTCAAAAATTTACAACAATCGGATTATATGGTGATGAACAACAACCAATTATTGTACCTAATTTGGGGATTTTACCCAGAATCGGTTTATGTGGTGATATCGAATAAACCGATTCTGGGATTATTTTTTTGAAATTTGTTCCCTTTTTGGGAGATCTAGACGTGCAAATACGTGTTTGTAGATCGTGACAACTCATGCATGTCTATTTGAAACATTATCACCTTCTTCTTCCCGGAGATTTTGTTCTTGTGCTTGAATAATATCCTCAAGCATTCTTTGGTTGACGTGCTTTTCCTCATTCAAAAAAAAATCCAATTCGGTAGGATCGAAATCAAGATTATCTGATGCACCCACTTCTTCATCACCACTAGAGTTTTCATCGTCACTATAAAGTTTCATTTTTGCTAAGAAAATCACAAACCCTAGTTTTTTCTTTTCCCCCACTACTTCTTCTTTCCCTCCAAACCTTAAAAGAGGAAATGAATTTCTACTCTAATCCTAACACTAATTAATTTAACTAATACTAACTTAATTAATCATCACTAATGAATAAGAGCATATTAGGCATTAACATAAATTGGATAAGAGGTTTCTAGAGATTACTTCTTAATGATCATTTTTGTTTTTTAGTCATAAGCCCCAAATAATCACCATAGGTCCCAAATTAGCTATGTTATTTTTCAGTTCTATTACCAATATTCTGGTTTGTCAGTGGTTGCATGCGTATGAACATAGTATACGCATTTACATGATGTGGACAAAAAAGTCCTGGTAGTTATGCCCTTCGGTTTAACATAGTATGAACATGATAAAAAAATTGATGAGGCGTTTTTTTTTTGGTGGGGCGTGGGGGACAAACAAGAAGTTGATAGTATGTTTCTCATTAATTGATTCCACTGAATTCTGTTTCCAAAATACTCCCTCCGTCCCTAATATAAAAGCGGAGAACTAAAAAAAATTAGTTCTAAAATGATGAGTATCAAGTCCGGGAAGCTGTAGGTACTATGGATCCTCTAACTCGGGTTGCCTCCCAATAGATAGGCATAAAACCAATTCCAAGGTGGTTTCTTCCATATTTACCCTTATTAAAGAGTATGATATTAACAAACTTAGTTAATGTCTTTAGTAATTCCCCAGAACAATTACACTTTTTCAATATTTTAATGGAATGAAAACTCTTAATATATTAATATTTCCAAGATAAATATATTGGAATTGATGAGGGTAAATCAGGTAATATTAGGAAAATTTATAAAAACAAAAAATTTCTTATTCTAAGAGAATTTCACTTTTCCGCCTATATATTGGGGACGAAGGGAGTACAAAATAAATATATTTTTGGAGAAATATTGGTAATGGTAATTAGCTATATTTTATCTTTTATATTTTTGGAAAAAAAATTAGTTGAAACAATTAATATGAAATACACATGTCAACTTCTGATTTATCCCCCATACCCCCATCAAAAAACGCCTTGAATGATACAATGACAGGTGTGTGGACTAGAAAAATGGGATACTTTTTTGGAAATGAAACAAATGTGAATCTTCTTTAACTCTTACTACCTCCGTTTCAAAATAATAGGCAGGTTTGTGTGTAAATTTACAGACAAACTTGCCTATTTTTTTAGAGACGGAGTGAGTATGATTTTATTTAAGCTTATAGTGGGTTTGGATGTAGAATTTTAAAGGTGAGATTTATGGGTTCATGGGATTTGGTGGAATTACGTTTCCTTCGGTATGTTTGGTTGCCCAAATCCTTGGAATCACGTTTTCCACGGGAATCAGTTTTCCAGCAAATCCTCCATATGGAGTCCGACCCCCCTCCCCCCTAAGATTTGCTGGGAAATTTATCAAGGGATTTATGGACCCATTTTTTTTTAATTTTAAATCTCATATATACACAATTTTAAGATTCCGAGGGCAATACCAAACAGTATATGGACTTTAAAACAAGATAATTCTATGAATCCTAGGAATTTCAAATGAGTTACCAAACACACGAGGAATTTACATGAATCCCAGAATTTGTAATTCCATGGGATTATAAATCCTAGAAATCATGAATTCTGCAAACAAACCCACCATTAGTGTTATCGAGTGGTAAGTAGCATACCAAAAAAAAAAGTGGTAAGGAGTAATTTGGATGTGATATGCAAAATTGTTAGATTTGGTTAACTTGTTAACTTTAACTCTTGACCTGCCCACATGACTTTCAATCAGTGGAGGTCTGTAGTTTTGACTTGATCTTACTTTTAGTTTTATCATATGGAACACAGCAGTGAACTTGTTTTCTTTTGAAGAAGAAAATTTGAACCTTGCATTCTTCTCAAGTTGTGTGTCTCACCCTTGTGCATGGGACATCTTTTGGGGACCCCAGATGCGAATAAGGGAGCTAAATTTTGTTTTGCAATGAATGCAGTCCCATGTTTTATGAACCACTTTACATATGGAAATTCGATCCTGCTATACGGACCGCAACTAGAACCATTCCAGTGTGAAGTCTGTGAGCGCGCACACACACACCCATAGGTGGGATTCTATGTGATCGTACCCCTGATCACTACTTGCCCCTGCTACTTGGCTTATTGTATGGCGCCAGCTGCAACACGTACATGAATTAGGTAACAGATGAATGCATTTTACAGCTTAATTTGAAGTCCAAAGAGATTAGGATTATTACTCATACATCTTTTTATCTAAAATTGGGCTAGAAATAATTTTGGGAAAAATATCATTTGGTCCTTTTTTAGGTGGTCCCAAGTCAGTTTGGTCCTTTCAGAAATCACCCTTTTCATTTGGTCCATAATTATTTAAAAATATTAAATGGACCAAAGTACCCTTCCGTGTTAATTCCAACTTATTTTTTGTAGCAGTTCATTCCGCCTAATGAACTATTAGGCATTTTATAGATTTGAGTCCATTATGTTTCATGAAAATTGTACACTTCATTATATTCTATAAATTTCATTACATTTCATTAAATTCTATAAAAATTTCGTTATTAAGAACAAAAAGTCAGAGTTCATTCGTCAAATGAACTCCTGATAAAAACCTATATAAACCAGAGTTCATTCGTCAAATGAACTGCAGCAGCATCATCTTCGTCGTCTTCAACAGCAGCAGCAAACATCATCGTCTTCAAAACAGCAGCAGCAACATCGTATTCATCATCTTCATTGTCTTCATCGTCTTCAACAACAACATCAAACAAATAGAGACGAAAAAATAAACACAAAAACTACATCGTCTTCAAAAACTAAATCATCATCATCGTCTTCGGCATCAGCAAAATCATCTTCATCGTATTTATCATCTTCATCATCTTCAACATCAGCAGTAAATCAACAAAAAACGAAAAAGAAACGCAAAAACTTCATCATCATCACCTTCTTTATCGTTTTCATCATCATCAACAGCAGCATTAGCAGAGAAAAAAGAACCCAGAAATGTCGTCGTTCATCATTATCTTCATCTTCTTCATCATGAGCATAGAAAAAATAATGGGGAGAAGAAAAAAAACTTGATCTGAAAATAAAGAAGAGAGAAAGTAAATCTGAAAATAAAGAAGAGAGAGAAAGTGAATCTGAAAATTAGATATTTTTCTACTCCCTTTTTGTATATACATGGACCCAAGAGTATTTCTACCACTACAAGATTACAATTACATCATCCATGACGTCACCCTAGGACCAAACCATTATTTTTAGGACCAAACGATAATATATATTTTAAAAAATGACCAAATAGATAGTTGACTATGTCAACTGGACCAAACTCACTCTAATTTATTATTTCTAGGACCATATGGTATTTCCTATAATAATTTTCCTGGATTTCCTGTTCTGGGAATGACTAGTTTTAGTATAGTCCTAATCTATAAATACGCATCTAGAGTGCTTGTAGAAGACACTGGCAGAAGACTAGAGAAGTACTAGCAGGGTCAGAAATAAACCTGCTGTTCTGAATTGATCAGTGCACTGCTGTTCTGAGGAGAGTGACATTCAGGAGAACGTTGTAAGGATGAGTAATAGTAATCCATCAGAATTAGAAGGGAGTGATGAAGAAGAACATTATCGCAGATCGATTGATGCAAAAGAATATTTACGCCAATTGACAGACGAAGAGTTAAAGCATATAACACCTGAGCAATATATGAGATTGTCTGATAAAGAGGATGAGGAAGAGGCTGTAAGGATGCGTGGCATGGACATGAACAAGGATGGTGGTGTACAAATCTGGATCCCCAGAACACGGAAACGCTGTTTTGGTTGGGAAGATGGGAACGGAGAAGAAGGTCCAGGCTACATTGTTGTGGAAGATGACGAATGGTTTGGTGAAGACGGGGAAAGAAAAAGAAAACAGAATTTACTTGTAGAGGTAATTATCCCGGCATATAATCATGCAAAAGAAAATCATCCTTCAGAACCTTGGATCTCAGCTCTTGACAAGTCTTTTAAAACTCTCGAGGCTCTCGAAATTGAAAAAGCTAAGGAAGCAGAAATCAATGCTGATCCTGTAAGAATCTCTATTCCCAAAACATGGAAACACGCTTTTGGTTGGAAAGAAGGGGATGGAGATGAAGGTGAACACTACGTTGTTGTGGAAGATGATGAATGGTTTCGTGAAGACAGGGAGAGAAAACAGGCTCTACTTAATGATTTAGGTTTACAAGCTCCTCCACTGGTAGGTACGTCGACAGAATCTGGGGTACCTTGATTACTGTCTTAGTTTCCTCCTAGATTGAGCATCCAATAGCCGTTGGATCTAGTTGTTGGGCGACATGAATATACTAGCGTGATATAATCCTCCCTTCACAGCGATACAACTTATGTTATGTAACAACAACACATTAGCCGCTTGGTTAATTAATATTCTGTTGCAGTATACAAACAGTCAAAATTTGATTTGAACATTTCCCAAACTTGAATTTTTTTGGATTTGCCAATCCTATAAAAATTTCCCTTATGGCCTTAGTGTGTCGCCGACCAAATCTCGTCTAAACCATTTACTATAAAAATCCAGCAAGCACTACAATAATTCAATAAATGAAACAAAAATGCACAATTACAGTCAATTTTGATTAGTATACCGTTACTACTATATCGATACATATACCCGAAACGATGAACCGTGCCAGCATGCCCTGCATTTTTTTTTCAAGGGATAACCATAATGGTTGCCTCTTTGGCACCTCTTTTGTTGACGTGTGAGGCGGACCATGGTGGCCGCTCCAAAAGCGGTAGTTGCGGGTTGTATTTTTTTTGATACTAAGGGAGAATTTATTGATAGAATTTAAAACTTACAAAAGTCATTCTTAACCAGAGTGATTATGTCATCTGGAAAATTGTCTAAAAACTGAAAATTTGCTTCATGTAGTCTATCTTTTGAGCTAACTCATGAGCTACATTATTACCAAGTCTTTTTATAGACTTGCAGAACCAAAAACTACTACTTCTGAATTTACTTCTAACCACTTGAACTAAATTTTGGTTGTACCAATGAACCCGCAGTGCACTTCCAGTTATGGATTTAACTACATTTTCGTAGTCCATCTCAAAAATTGCTTTTGTGATTCCAAGCTCCTCAATCCAGTCCACAGCTACCTCCAATGCTTTGCATTCAAAATACTCAGCCCCATATTTTTCATCCACCTCCTCATTACAGTTTAGACCTTTTGCTCCTAGACAGGTACCTGCAAAATTTCTAAGAATTAGTCCCATGCTTCCTTTTTTAGTTAATGGTATATAAGAACCATCAATATTGATTTTCACAAACTCCTTGTATGGAGGCCTCCAATTCTTAACTTGCAATTCATCAACAAGAGAAAGTTGATGCTGATATTCAGATTAGCACACTGATTATATAAGTAATTAATCTTAGCAACAGTGATCTGCAAATTTGGTTTCTTATCTTGAAAAACCACTAAGCACCTATCTTTCCAGATGTACCAGACTGTACACATGAACCTGCATATCAGACTTTCATTACTTAAAACATAAAGCAGAGGCATTATTTACTTCAGAATGAAACCATCCTATAGCCCATTGCTCAAATTCAGAATACTGATTCTTAATAGCATCAATATTAATACTCATAGCAAACCAGATATCCCTACTATAACTACAATCCATGAAAATGTGGTTCATGGTTTCCTCATTGTTTTTACAGAAAGGACAATGAATTTTTATGCCTTGTTTATATCTAGCAATCTTAATTCTAACAGGAACTATTTTCTTATAGCATTTCCAGAGAAATAATTGGACTCTATGTGGAACTTTGAATTTCCACAAATTTTTCCAAACATCAGTAGGAATAGTACTAACTGCAATAATGGAGTTAACATCATTAGTACAAATAGTATGTTAAGCACTCTTAACAGTAAACTTTCCTTTCCTATCTGGAGTCCATATCATAGTGTCTTCACCTGTATTAGGGATTCTCATACTTAGAATCAGACTGGCACATTCATGGGAAAACAGAGCATTAACTATATTAACATTCCATTGTCTGGTTCCAGCTAAGAATAAATCACAGACATAAGTAAAGTTATCAAAGCTAGAACATCCAATCACTGGAACAGGTGGGTTATTTAGACCAATAACCCAACAATCTAGCCAAATATTCACTTTAGTACCATATCTCACTAACCACCTAGTGTGTTTTTGCACAATTTCAAGTCCAGAATAAATGTGTTAGAGCATAGCTCGGTTGAACCCACCAAGCGTTGGTATGTCAAGATTGGTTGTCATATTTTAGTGAATCAAAACTCATTTAAAGATTCGCTTGATTATTTACTAGAGTCAACTTCGTATAGGTTAGCTTGAAAGTATTAGGATATGAGACATTACAAGTATTACGTGAAGACTTGAAGAATGTGAAGAAGTAAGGAGCTACAACGACGACATCATCCTTCCACTTGAGGTTAGTAATATTTGACTTGAACTATTTCATTCCCTAGCGTATCTTTCAAGTCGTGCATATTGAAAACATAATTGCGAAGCTGTGAATGATTATACTCTAGTTAAACATAGTATTAAGCAATACAATACGAAGTATAACGCTTATCTTTTGAATTTCGTATATAAGACATCGACATAATCGTATGAATGCTATTGTGATTATGTATGGGTATGGGTGAAGATTTCGTCCTAGGAAACAATGTTTTACATTCATTTAAAAGAAGTAAATTCATGAACTTGTTTTATGAATCGAAAGGGAAATCGCTAGGATTATTGGTATTGTTATTCATTGCAAATCTTTTGAATTACCAATATGTGTGTTTAGTATAACCGCTCATAACTTGTTTATGTATCTTGGTAAAACTATTCACAAGGCCTGACTTTTGTATTGGTATGAATTTTATTAGTGAAACCGATTTTAAGTAATCACCTGAGATGGTATGATCGATTTGTTGTAATTGGTATAACCAACTTTAGACATTGGGGAACCAATCCTAGTAAGAGGTGCAACCGATCACAAAAGGGGAATCAATCCTTGTAAGAGGTGCAACAAGTTTTTTAGTTATTGGGAACCGATCCTATGAACATGTGCAACACGTTTTTAGTTATTGGGAACCGATCCTATGAACATGTGCACCAAATACAAGTTAGATACCATATATATGTGGGAACCGATCCTAGTACCTAGTCAACCAAGTTTTGGTAACTAGCGTGACTAATTCTAGTACCCACATGGACGTAGAACCGAAACTTGTTTTGGTAGAACCGTGAAACCCATGTTTGGTGATTTGATAGGATAATCAATCACATAGTTCTTGGAAGTCAGATGAACCAATTATAAACTTGTTTGGAAGTGTGAAAAATCGGTTCCAAGATAGTAAATATGAAAAAGGATTTACCATGTAAAGATGTCGACATACTTTGAACATGTGCAGTAACTCTTATCTTTTATTGTTCAAAGATATTCCTTAATAGCTAAAGGAGAATCCCGGATCGAAATAAATTAAGAATCTTTTAATTAAGGTTTTTAGTTTTATATGCTTTTAATTTCCAGCAATTAAAATGCATATCCTTAGAAAATAAAAATTGGTAATGTGCATTTACTAATTGGAGATTTTCTACTGAGATTTCGGTCAATATTTGGACAAAGCATTTCCAGAAATTATGGAAACCGAATTTGGTAATATATTGCATATCTTGAGAATATTTTCGGTTTTGGAAATTCCTTGGTGTCCAAACTTCCTTGGTCTATAAATATTGAAGTTTGCATTTCAAGAAAACTAATCTTAAGGGCCAGCAAAACTACCTAGTTGTGTTGTTACTGGTGGAGCCGCCTATTTGGAGAGAAAAGTAACCTAATTAGGCGAAATCTCTTACGGCCGCTCGGTTTGAAGACTACTTTGGGATTGAGAAGCTCTATGAGTACCGTTGGTGTGAAACTAGATAATTGCGGTTTATTATTAGTTTTCGATTGATTTGATTGACTAACGGTTGTTGAACTTTGATTGCACCTAGTTTGTTTATGCTTGAGAATCTTCTCTTCTGATATAAGATTCACTCAAACTAGATCGAAGTTTCGATGGGGATCTTTAGACTGTTTGAAAATCTAAAGACGTCTTGTGATAATCCATTGTTAACAGACTCCATTCTGTGTGTGATTGATCACAAGAGATTCAAGTTGATTGTGTGCAGGTGTTTATTGAAGATCAAAGAAGATTTGAAGACAAAGAAGATTTTTGGGTTCATAATCTTTGGTGTGCACAATACTTGTTTCGGCTTGATAAGGATCCAACTATAATTGGTTTATCTTTGTGATAGATTGGATTGATTAGTTGAGTAGATCGGCATCAATACAATTCTTTGTGATTAAAAGTATTGATTGCAAAATCTTGACAATTACTTTGGTAGTTGTTAATTTGTTATTAGATAGATCTAAGGACCTGAAAAAGAAGTATATTTGGATAAATGGAAGAGCCTTTTGTCAAACTCATATCACTTGATTTAAAAGAGTTGTTACCGAACAGATTTGTTGTTCCTTTACTATTTGGAATACGAACCAAATGAATTGTTCCAAGTGCGTGACTTACTGCAAGTTGGAGGCGCAGGGATACAGACGGAACTAGGTGAACTATAGATTTAGTTGCTTGGTCTCAACTATACGAAGTTGGTTTAGCTTTTGTATAGCGGCTTAATCCTTAGAGTATTCAATTCTGGACAAGGTCCCGAGGTTTTTCTGCATTTGCGGTTTCCTCGTTAACAAAATCTTGCTGTGTCTTTTACTTTTCTATTTCTGCAATTATAATTGTTTTATTATAATTAGAAGTAAAATACACAAACGTTAATTCCTATTTACTTGATAGCAATCCTATTGTGTTTGGTTAAGTCCTAACCTTTTATCAAGTAAACATACTTCGTTGTTGTATTGTCTCGATCTTGTATCCATAATCAATCACACAAGGTATCTTGTTGTCGTATTGTCTCGATCTCGTATCCATAGATGATCACATGAAGTGTGAACCGATTAGTTGTATTATCTCGACTCAGTCCATAGACAATCACTTTCGGAGAAAGGACTTATAGGTGAAAAAGTTTTAGATTGAGGTATATTTGGGTACCCTCGTATTTTAAAAATGATCCTCCAAAGCCAAGAACTTTCATCTTTGAGTTTATCTAGATGAAGAAAACTACCATTTCTAGAGTATTTATCCATGAGAACTTTATAACAAAGGGAATCAGCATCATTACAAGCATTCCAAGCTACTTTAGTCAGTAAAGCAGTATTAAGATGTTATAGATTTCTAAAACCTAGACCTCCTAGAGATTTAGGGATTTGAAGTTTTTCTCATCCTATAAAGTATATGACTTTATTGCTACCATATTTACCCCACCAGAATTGTCTCTGAATGGAGTCCAATTGGGTAATAGTGTTTTTAGGGACTCTAAAAACACCCATTTGATGAGTAGGTAAAGCATTTAAGACATGCTTAACCATGGTAGATCTAGCTGCATGATTCATATTTTTTCCTTTCCAGGGAATAAGCCTAGCACTAAAACTTTGAATAATAGGCTTGAAAGCTTTGTTTTTATCTCTTCCTGTCAAAAAAGTGACACCTAAATATTTATCAGTGTCTTTCATTTCAATCATATCAAGAGCTCTATAAAGGTCAATTCTAGTACGAGGGCTAATGTTGTTGCTAAAATAAACACTAGATTTATTAAAGTTCAACAACTGACCTGAAAATTTACCAAAGTTCTCAAGAGTATCCAGAATACCTGTCACATTGTGCATATCTGCTTTACTGAAGATGAGAATGTCATCTGCAAATAAAAGATGAGTAATTGCAGGGGCATTTCTAGCTGCCTTAACACCAGAAATAACATGATTAGTGGCAGCATTAACAAGAAGTCTGGATAAGTAATCCATGAAAATTATAAAGAGGTAGGGGGATAGAGGATCTCCATATCTTAAGCCTCTAGTAGGAAAATAGTCACTGGTGGGAGAACCATTGAGAAGGAAAGAACTTTTGGTGGTTGAAATACATTGTTCAATGTATTTACAAAATTTCTCAGGGAAACCAACGTTCTTAAGCATTCCTAAAAGAAAAGGCCACTCTAACCTATCAAAATCTTTGGATAAATATAATTTTAGAGCCATTGTACCAGTGTTACCTTCCTTATGTTTCATAATATGAATCATCTCATGGGCTATGATTATGTAATCTTGAATGGCTCTGCTTGGAACAAAAGAAGATTGATAAGGTGAAATGATTTTCTTAAGATGAGGTTTGATCCTATTTGCTAATATCTTGGAAATTATTTTATAGATTGTATTGCACAAACCTATAGGTCTAAAGTCAGCAGGATATTTAGCAATGTCAACCTTAGGAATCAAGGATGAGAAAGTCTTATTAAACTCTTTAGGCATATGACCAGTAATAAAGAAATTTTTAACAGCCTGAACTACATCATTACCAACAATGCTCCAGTTAGCTTGGTATAAACCAGCTTGAAAGCCATCTGGGTCTGGAGAGCTCCAAGATGCCATGTCTTTACCAACTTGAAGAATATCATCAGTGGATGGAATTCTGGTAAAATCCTCAGACAAATCATTAGTGATGACAGTAGGAATTATATCAAAATTATTCTCAGGAACATGCTGAAGAGTAGAACAGCTCACAAAACTAAAATGAGTGATAATAATATTGGCTATATCATCTCTATTATCATACCAATTATCATGCACATCATATAAACAATCAATATATTTCCTAAACATTCTTCTATTAGCTAGAGTATGGAAGTATCAAGAGTTATTATCCATATCTATGATGAATCTGTCTCCAGATTTTTGCTTATAGAATTCAGTTTTGATATTAAACCAAAGTTCTAATTGTTTATTTGTGTCACTTAGTCTATCATGCTGAGTACTTGATATTGGTTCATTCTGAATTATATGAATCTGGTCCTGAAGAGCATTAATGTTACTATCAATATCACCAAATTCAATCTTATTCCAGTAAGACAACCTTTTTCTTGTAGAATTATGCTTTTCAATTAAAAGATGAGCAGGAGACCCTGTTGTATTAGTATTCCAGGCAATTTCAAGTTGATCTTTAAAACCAGCATGCTTAATCCACATTACATAAAATTTAAAAGGTCTCCACAAATTCTTAGTAACTTGATCAGTGTACAACATTATAGAGCAATGATCAGAACCAGCTTGAACAAGATGATGTAATCTAGCATTGGGAAATTCATTACACCACTGTTGATTTCCCAATGCCATATCAATCCTAGAAGTTCTAAGACCAGTACCTAGATTGTTACTAGACCAGGTAAAGTCTCTCCCAATGTAACCTAAATCCATAAGACCACATTCATTTATTTTATTCTGAACAAATCTATCATCTTGAGAAAATGAAGAACTAACACCTAGAGTATGAAGATGTACATTCACGTCTCCTATTACAAACCAAGGTTGCATGATATTATCACTTATACTAGTCATGATATCCCATTGTATTTTTTTTTTAACATCAATATAAGTAGATCCATACACGAAAAAAACCAAAACATTTGGTTTAGCAGGATGAAGGTTAACAATCACATTGATGATATTATTAGCTTTATCATGTACTTCACATTGAATACCATCTTTCCACATCAGGAGGAGGCCACTGGCTAGACCTACTCTATCTATGCAATCATGATTACAGTAATTTATTGACTTAGCTAGATCAATCATTCTATTTTTATCTATTTTTGTTTCAGTTAAAGACAAAAAAGCAGGAGATTGTTTTCTAATCAAAACAGTTAATTGATCTTTTATAAACTTTTTTGCTGAACCTTGCACATTCTAGCAGAGAATCTTTATAGTTATTTTAAGGAAATTTAAGTATCTAGAAAGTTTAAAAGAGCTATGAGATGATATGTATACCCGAGAGGGATCTCTGACACAATCATTCATGGGTGCAGAAACTATTGCAGCTGGTTCATCCGAATCCATCATAGTGTTGTGTTGATGGTCCAAATTAGTAGTATCATGTCCTTGCATAATTGTAGGTGGTTGAATGTGAATATTGTGGGGGTTCATTGATGGCTCAGTGTTGTGATTGGAATTTCTCATCCTTTTGACATTTATAGAATCTTCTATATTACCTTCATCCGCTATTTCTTCTTCCTTATAATTTGTTGAGCTACTGTCATCTTTCTCCTTATTAGCTTCACTATCCTCCTTAAGGAGAGCTTCATATTCAACTTTAGTGAGTGAGTCTAAATAGAGTAAATGGGAGGTATACTCACAAGTTTCATCATTGTGATCAATCACAAAACATTTTGACAGATGTTCTTAGGTTGTAATTCCCAATGGTATCTGATCCATACATCTTCCTCAGTTAAAGTCTACCACCATCCTCCTCTGTGAAGAGATTTGTTCAATTCCACTTCAATTTTAGCTTTAACAGTATTTCCATCACGTGCCTGCAATTCTTTGGCTTGGTAGAAATCTTCTTTCCCATAAATCCAATAGCTTCATCTATCAAAGCTACATTCATATGCTCCATCTTTAAGTATTTGAATTGAATAGTGAAAATTTTCTTATCAAATACATAATCCTTCAGTGGAATATGATTATAGTATTTCTGAACATGGAAAAGGACTCCATCAATTAACCAAGGGCCATCTGCAATTACCTCATCTCTTTCAGCTTCACTGTTTAACCTGACCAGCATCAGATTGTGACCCATAATTCTAATCTCTTTGTTATGATATTATCCCCAAAGAGAGTTGATTTCCGATCTTATGACTCTCATCTTCATTTTAGTTTTCTCTTTCAGCTTCCCTAAGATTCCATAAGTCCATTGATCCGCAGCTTCATTGATTGTTTGTGATGAACCCACTGTTCTTCTTTGGTTTGCAGATAAATCAATATTTGCATTCCTTAATTGTCTAGATAACTGATTGATACGATCACCTTGAGTAGAAGACATGGTTTTCTCTAAGAGATAGATTTTCTGAATCTTTTTAATAAATTGATTTTTGGATTGTGACTTTCCAATCTTTCCTCAGTATTAATACACCAATGGGAATTGATATAGGTTTTCCGGATATTTGGATAGTTAGTTAAGTATCTTTTATTTTGGGAAACCCTAAATTTGATTAGACATGGGAGCAAAACAAGATTTAGATTGTAACCATAAGTAGTTCCAAAATATCTGGGATAAAATTTTGGAGATTTTGAATAGAAAGGTAACAAAAGAATTGACCGAATTTCTCTTGATTGATTACTAAAATCTCGGAAAATAGTTGACTGAAACTTGAGAGCCAATTTTTTTTGAATTTTCTGGTTGGGTTTACTGATGTGAAATTTTGGTTGAGAATGATGATTTTTCCATTGAAAAATTGATTGAAAATCTTAATAAGAATGAATAGTTGTATCCTTACTTGGGTTATCAATCTGTTTTGATGAAGATTCATACTTTGATAAAATCAAACAACCTTATGAACTACTAATTTGAACCATCATCACAAAGTAGATGGTTAGCACCACTGCTGGCCACACCACTGTTATTTTCCCAACTGTAATCTTCATGCTTTATCCACCACTGGTAATCCCACAGAATGATTGATCAGAGATCTGTAAAAATTCACAAACCCATTAGAAAAGTTTGAAAATAGAAGTTGAAAATTTTGAGTTTTAAATCATCGGAGAGAAACTAAAGAGGTTTAAAATAGTGTGATTCCACAACTATCAATCAAAAACAGATGAAGAAGAGATTTCTAATCATAAATTATTGATTTGAAAATTAAGAATCAAAGAAAAAACATGAGATTTAAAAACCAATTTTCGGCATGAGTTGACTCGGCAGTCGCCCGATCCTTAGAGCTCTTTGCTTAACTTCTTGTGGTTAACCTTACGCCTTAGTTGCGGCGAACGCCTTCTAGGCAGTGGCTTTGCTAGCTTCTATCTGTGTCTTTCTGCAGTTAAACTCAATTTCTCTTTCTTCTAATGAACAAACCCTAATTGATTGAATGATTTTCACTCAATTTTTTTTTTAAATAATCCCAGTTCATGTTTCTCGTCCATTCAATCAAATATATGTAATAATATAATCTATCAATCTCTTCACTGTGATTCAAAAAAAATCTGCAAAATCCAAAAATATGCGATTCCATTTGAAACCCTTATTAAAGGGTCCTTGTATTTCTGTTGTTTATTTTGCCTTTGGTGAGTTCGATCAGTTGTTAGATGGTGCAGATAAAACACGGGAGGAGGAGGAGGAAAAATTCTGAATATTTATTGCCAAGGTATGGTAATTTCTTACATTTGTCTACTCTGTACATCTTAATCGTGCACTCGCCCTAATTTAATTTTTGATCTTTTTTTTTTTTTTTTTTTTTTTTCTAGTTTTGAATTTGGTTTGGTTTTATCATTTGTCTTCACTATACTAAAAACTAAAAAACCAGATGGGAACTCTTGAGCCCTTGACTCTGTGCAATAAGAGCATATCATGGAGAGTAAACCCATGGATAGTTCACTTAAGGTTAGCATGGTTTAAATGTATACTCAACCATTATAATTATCAAAGTGGGTAAAATCATCAGAGTATCAAGGCTCAAGATAGTTCCGATACCCTAGTTGGAACTGTTTCTAATAAAGGGTGGATTCCTGATTGGTAGTGTTTCTATTTAGGAAGGCAAGCAGCCAAATAAAGGGGTTGCTGAAACAGCACTAGCACTTTGTGTAACTGAACTCAGAAGTTAAGGATAATACTTGTCTAGTTGTGTTTATTGAATATCTAGCTATATGTCACTAATTGCCAAGGTATTGTAATGTCCCGTCTCTTCTCTTAATCACCTTCATGTCTTCTTCACATTGAATATATTGAAGAATTAATATTGGCGGATTCTATTTTAAGTCTGTGAATGAGATATATGACTGCATAGCTAATACTTAATTTGATTACTGCAGTGTATCCTTATGTTTATATGGGGGGCGGGGCTGGTGGTGGTGGTGGTAAAATTGATGGATCCAATAACTTATGCAAAATTTCTATGTCGAATTCTCCATCTGCTGAGACCGACTGGAGTTTTTTATGGACATTCTAATCGTGTTTTAACCATAATTTACAAAACATTATGTAAAGATCATGGTACTCCTTCAAGAGATTTGATGAGAAGAAGGTATCAAGGGGGAACAATTCGTCTCTGAGGAGCTTTGCAGACAACGTAATATAGATGCTCTCCTGTTCTTTAATTCCGTGCATCCTTTTATCTACTCTGCTAAATATTTTGAGCTGAAAACTAACTTGTGATGTATATGTGCAGGAAGCTTATGATAACTTTTTGGGGACTCTGACGAATGGCATCAACGGTTCTAATAACCAGGACAGGAGAAGATATATGATGTATATTTAGGACCTGGCATATGAGGTTAAATTGATTTGAAAAAAATACATTAAATAAAA